>BQNB010019173.1:0-67195 GCA_026074375.1 Tanacetum coccineum
AGAGACGGAAGCAAATGGAGAAAATGAGGCGGTGGTATGGAACACGTGTCTTCATACGTGTTACTATCTCTTTTAATAAAAATAGTGGGTGAAACCGGGCCGGAGAGGATGTAGAAACCAAAGGGTGAACCGAGTTTTTAAAAGCAATAAATGTCTCCTGCATTAATATCACCTCGGATGAATAATCTCACTCTTTAATATATATGTATAATAAGTTTAGTAGATATTTTTCATATATCTGATCCTACTACAAAGGTACAAATGTGGTACATGAAAACACAACTCGAATCCCCAATTGGGGCCCAAACTGTAGACAAAGTTCAGGGATAACTTTTGGCATCAACCCAAAAGTTCTTATTTCCAATGGGCACATTAGATTTATGACAAAATCATGATTAGATTGATCAAGTACTATTGTCTTGTAAAGAAATGTAAGTTTGACAAGCTTGTAGAAGTATTTTTGCACATGTTTTCTATGAGTTTGCAGAGAAATGACATATCTTTAACTTTAATGATGTGCCTATACGATGCATATGCGTACTCATAAAGAATATAAGTGATTCCAACATGATTGTTACAAAAGTTGAAAATAGCTAAATAAGGGAATCTTATGCAATTCTAATGAGAAGAAAAAAAAAATTTGATGCTAATATACATCAACCTAAAAATATATGCCTATAACATTCATTATGGTGATTTGTGGATTAATCATTTTTTTTCTCTCTTCCTTTTTTTGATTGACATTTAGACATACAAATGAAGCTTACTACTCATAATTTCTCTTTTGAGCATGAAATGTTGATTGCAAACTTTGAAAGGCAATTTGAATTTCATTAAACTGAATTTTGTTTAATCGAGCATTGGTAAATAAGAGTGTATTCAATTCGTGTTTTCATTAATTTTCTTAAAATAAACTTTGAGGTATTTTTTAAAATTATCATGTAGGTTAAGGGTGTGTTTTGAAAGTTTTTTTGTCTTTTTTTTTTCTAATAACATATACTAAAATTCAACATTTTTTTATAAAACCATCCGCATGTTTTGTTCGTAATCAGGAGGCCTTTATGTCGATATATTTTCCATTAAAAAAATCGCCACGTATTTGTTAGATATTTGATAAATAAAGTTTGTTATATAAAAAAATCGTAAATAGTGAACTTCAACATTTTTTATAAAATGGTACGCACGTCTGAAAGCATATCAATATTAAGCTCGTTTTGTTCGTAATCTAGAGACCTTTATGTTAGTATATTTTCATCTAAAAAATAGCTACGTATCTGTTAAATATTTTATTAACAAAGTTTGTTATATAAAAATGTCGTAAATAGTAAAAGTTTAAGAGGCATTTGAAAACTTTAACAAAAAAATTTTTGGGCTGGGCCTTATTGGGCCATCCGTTTTTGCGTTAACAAATAAATTGGTAAACCCATTCAATAATTGTCTTGTAGCATAATGCTTTGTATCAATGGTCCAATTAAAAATTGATCCAATTTCATTCAACTTTTGTTAGCCCAAACCCAATCTTCAATCCATTTCTAAAAGTCTAAAAGGCCTAAAGCTGTTTAAATTAGTGCTTAAAACCTTAAACTCTTTGAAATTTATGAATGATGTATATAACAATAACAATAAGGATGCATGATTGATTGATAACTGAACCAAAAATTCAACATCAGAGTGAATTTTCTTCAAAGATTAAAATCTGAATTTTCTTCATATCATATTTATTCACTATATGAAACAAAACTAAAATTAATTATGGCTTTCGACCTCTTGACCGGTTGGTCCAGGGCATTATAAAGGGTTGTATAAGAAATTACAAGTTTGATCATAATTTAATAGTCATATTTATTACTTTTCATATTTACGACAAAATGTTTGTGCATGTCACATATAGTCCCACAAAATTATTGTCATGTATATGAAAGGCTAGATGATTGGTACACCCGATATGCATAATAATTTATATGTAATAATGAGTAAAAAAAGGACAATACCTAGTAGGAGATTCAATAAAGACTTTCTAAAAAAGTCATTTGTACCTCTCATGTTTTTTTTTATATAATTTTGTTTATATTATAAAACTGTGACACGAAAAATACGTAATAAAAAATATAACGTTTAACAGATCAAAAGTATTAAACTGTCAAAAAATACGAAACAGGATAAAAAAAACTACGTTTCACTGTAAAAAGGAAGACAAGATGGTACTTTTTTGTACCTTTATGGTGGGTCAGAGAGGTACCAATAGTAGTACCCTTCGTAACAACATGTCATGTTTTTTTTGTACGTTCGCTTTGAGTTTGGAGAAATTAAATGTACACGGTTTAATCGAGGTATTTGTTTATGTGAACGTTTATCACTTCTATATTCATGCATTTCTTTCATATTAATCTCTAGTGCACTTCGAACGCAACCATAGCCTTAACCAAGAACAATTGACTTAATAAGACAAAAGCAGTTAAGCACACTGAAACTAAAACGTCTGTTTGGGTTGCTTATTTTTGATACTTTGAACATGTTATCTCATACAGTCCTTACTTTTGTGAAATATCGTCATTAAGTAGTTGAAAAAAATAAGCTTATAAAACATAAGACGAAATCACATAAGCTTCAAATTAAGCTTAACGAAACACCCCCCTAAATTTGAGTAGGTTATACAAAACCTTTTTTTCCCACATAATAAGCTGATACTAACGGGTCTTTGCTATTATTAGTACATGCCTCAGGTTCACGTTATGGATTAACATTTTGTTAAATATAATTTAAGATTAAATGGAGACACTATAATAATTACTATTATATAACTTTTCACGCTAAAGGTAGAAAGTAAGAAAAAAAACAAGGTTCGAAGTAAGTATAAAGAAAGTTGTGTTGGATGTGTAGAGGTGAAAATGTGAAACATTATTTTATGGAGTTGAGATATTTTGAGGACCATTTTTCCCACACATACTGAGGGATAAATCTGAGTCGTTCATTACATAAGATTTGATCAAATGATAAAAAACAAGGAAGGATCAATATTTAAAAAAATCGGAAGGACTAAAAATGTAAATATGTAAATCACCCCAACTACCCCCAATTTCCTTCTCACAAAAAACACACACAATAGACACATTCTCTCTCTACAAATCAAACCCTAACCAAAAATGACGCAGAACAGAAACGTGCTATAAACCCTAACTATGGTTCAAGACGAATCACAAAAGGATAAAAGACTTCAATTCTTGAATTTTTATTAATAATTGAATATTGAATAATTGAATGACTAAACAATAAACCCAAGCTCTATATTTATAGGAGAACTAAACTTAGGAAAAAAATCAAGAATAACAAAAATATGAAAACCAAATAAAAGTCAATAAACAAAATATAATATTAAAAATTCTTCATCTTTAAGGTTACTTATTTTTGGAAACCATATATTCATTCGCTGGCTCTTGAATCATGTCCTCGTCATTCCCCCTCTCTTTAGAATAACTCGTCCTCGAGTGTTTGCCCTCATTCGCGTCCTCGGAGTGAAATTCATATATATCTAACACATTGAACGTCTTCGAAATACTCATAGTATTTGGCAAGTCTACCACATAAGCATTATCATTAATCTTTTGAAGTTTTTTGTACGGACCATATTTCTTTAATAGTAACTCCGTAAGTAATATTTCCAGGATTGTATCATTGCTCCGCCCCGCAAAAAACGCCTTGTTCTCAAGGTGTTCCTTTAATATCTTAAGCCACGTGATACCGGGATCCCATGTTCTTCTTTGCGCACAAACCATTTCTTGTTTCAACCAATCTGCCCAATAGAGATCACGTACCCCCACTTTAACCTCATAATATGCCATCTCAATGTGTTATGATATAGCTTACTTCGTCTGTCGAATGTTGTCCATCAAGATCATTAGAGAAGTCTTCTTTGGTAATGTTTGGACCTGATCCTAGCATCGATCATAAGAGGCTCATCGTCTACTGCCCTAATTGGTCTGATAATATCAGCTTCCACAACAGTTAAAACATTCGAAAACTCCTCCAAATTACTACCATCTTCTCCACTTATTTCAGTAGTGGCAGGTTGTGTTGGAAACTTTATAATTTCCTCATCAGAACATGGAACCACCAGGTTTTGTTCTTCTCGTTTTGATCCATCATCACAATTTTCAGTCACAAAGATCTGTGATTTAGGATTTGATAGTAACTTTTCAACAACAATAAAAATAGAATAGACTCCCCGTTGAGTGCGAGGAAGCCCAAGCACAAAATCCATCGAAATATCGACCCAAGGACTCTCAGGTACGGGAAATGGCATATAAATACATGTATTTTGTGCTTTACCCTTTCCTTCTTAACACACGACAAATCGTTTCACGAAAGCTCCAACATCCCATTTAATTGAGTCCAATAAAATCGACTTTCTACACTATTAATGGTCTTATCTCGGCCTAAATGAGCACTCAATCCTCCCGCATGTATCTCATTAACCAATTGACTCTTAAGGGAAGTCTTAGGAATACACAAACGATTACTTTTAAACAAATAACTGTCAATTAAAATAAACTCACCCTGATGTTGCTTGGTTTCGAGCTCCATCTAAATGTTACCATAATCTTCATCATTTGTGTACAACTCCTTAGTTGAATCAAAACCTAAAACCTTGTTACTAATGGACACCAATAAAGTGGTCTTTTTACTCAAATCAATTTGGTGTTGAATATTCCTCAATGGTGGCAAAGCTTCTGGTGTATCATCCGTCACAATCTTGCCAAATTTAGCTAGTAAGGGTTTGATTACAGCCGGTATTGCATTCTCCATGACATCTTCAACGCCTTTCAAAACTAAAGCATAAGAAACTCCCGTCTCCTTCCTTTCAGCTTGAAAATCCTTTGGTGAAGCCACCAAAGTTGCCAAAGTCTTGCTCTCTAATTTCTTCTTAGGAGAAACGACACCTAAAGGTAACATAGCAATACTTTTTCCGCTCCATTTAAACAAATACATATTTGATTTACCATGGTGTGTAGCGTCCACATCATGTTGCCATAGTCTTCCTAACAATACATGACATGCCTCCATATCAACAACATCACAAGTAACTAACTCATTGTAATGCTTCCCAATAGCAAGAGGAACTTTACAAATCTCGGTTACCTTAAGTGTCGGCCCCTTCTTAATCCGTCCAATCTGATAAGGATTAGGATGGGGTTCGGTTGGAAGCTTTAAAACTTTAACCAAAGCCTTAGACACTAAATTTTCGCAACTCCTTCCATCAATGATAATAGAACAAATCTTTTCCTTAACCAAGCATTTAGTTTGAAAGATTTTATTTCTTTGTGAAGAGTTACTAACCTTAGGTGAACATAAAGTTCGTTGAACGACATATGTAACTTGTTCCGCCTCTCCGTCTAAAGGCTCGGCACACTGTAACTCACATTCTTCTTGAAACGCATCCGCCACTTTATTATTTCCAACCTCGGGCAATATCTTAAGTGAAGACCAATCTCGAGCCACATTGACCTTGGTTTCGTCAACATTGATTCCCCTTACTTGGAAAGAACTAGCCCTCGAGATCTCAATATTAAGGGCGTCATCCACCTCGAACACCTTCTCACGACGAACCTTATCTTCAATAGATTTACGCTTCACGTCCACTCGAAAACCTTCATATTTTTTAATACATCTACCATACTCCCAATGATCAATCCATGACCCAAAACATCGGGTTGTGTGCTCCCTATCAACGACCCTCAAGTTTTTAATTGTAGTAAAAATAGCTTCTTTGTTTTCCTTTGAAAATTTAATTTGATTTTTCATACTCATACTTAAAATTAACCCATAATCTAAATCACGAATGTTTAAATTATGGATGCATTCGAAATCCGATTTTAGCTCACAATTAAAAGCCTTCACATCTTCATCATCATTAAAACCCATAATTTTTTCACAAGTCTTCAAAGTACCAACTTTATTTGTTGTTTCAAACAATAAAGTTGAAATTTTATCATCATGTTGTTTATAACTTTGAAGGTCTTGAATTTTTTTAATGTGTTCAGCAACAATCTCAACCTTCACAATCTTTTCTTCAACTTTAACCTCGGGCTTTGGTAAATGTAGTGATACTTTGGGTGAAACCATAGCAATTCTCCTTCCTTCCCATGAGAAAAGGCAAAGATTTCGTTTAACATCATACTTGCCATTAACCTCACGTCGCCAAGGTCTTCCCAATATAATATGACACTCATCAATATCATCCACAATACAAAGTACTTCTACTTTATAAGACTTTCCTATGGTCACAGGAACCCTACAAACTTGATAACCTTTAATTGGACAAATCTCCATTGGTAACTTTAGGAAATCTACCAATTTTTTTGAAACCAAATTATTTATGCTACAACCATCAATAATTAAAGAACATACCGAATTGTTGATTAGAATTTTCGAATGAAAAATCTTGGTTGTAGACACTCGATCCTCCTTTTCCTCTTCCTATTCTTCAATTCTTCCATTGTTGAACGGGGATTGGTTGCTTGCACAATTGCCTCCAAAATCGCCTATGGTTGGACGAATTCTTTGACCTTCGTGTTTGCTACTCTCGCGATTCTTATGGATTAATGCCCCACCTACGATCACGGAACGTAGTTCTTGTAGCATGGTGTAACACCTGTCAAGTTCTAACATGGATTTAGTAAAACCATGATCCATGTACTCTTCAGACCATACCCCACCAACAGTATGGGTTTTTGAATCTTCTAAATCAGTCACCATCCAGGATACTAACAAGCTCTAGATACCAACTGACGCAGAACAGAAACGTGTTATAAACCCTAACTAGGGTTCAAGACGAATCACAAAGGGATAAAAGACTTAAAGTCTTGAATTTTTATTGATAATTGAATATTGAATAATTGAATGACTAAACAATAAACCCAAGCCCTATATTTATAGGAGAACTAAACTTGAGGAAAAAGTCAAGAATAACAAAAATATAGAAACCAAATAAAAGTCAATAAACAAAATATAATATTAAAAATTCTACATCTTTAAGATTACTTATTTTTGGAAACCATATATTCCTTCGCTAGCTCTTGAATCATGTCCTCATCAAAAAAAATCCAAAAATCTACATAAATTAACCATTCAAATCACGAAATGAGCACAGAAATGGAACAAGGAACTAGTAAATCAACTAATCCTGTAAAAAAATAGTTCAAAACGAACCGATTCATGACGTCGATGATGGTACGCTTATACAGATCCATTAGTTTGTTGTTATTTAAGTATTTTTGTGATATTGAATCTGGTGTTAAGAGAGTTGAAGATTGAAAGAAGAATTGTTACAGATAGAGATGGAGTACTGGTGGTGGTGGTTCCGATGATGCTGATAACAGTGTTGATGATAGAGAGAAGGTTCATTTTGACTTTTTGACCTTTTTATTGTGATGTATTTTGTTGTGAATATATGTGAGTTTTAATCTAGATGTTAGTTTGATGGGATTATTAGGCATAGCTGCATAGATAGCGTAATTTGCATGTGATTCGCTAGTAGCTTTGGCCTAGTAGTTTGCATTTATATGTGACTATTTGCGGTAGCCTTAGGTAGCGTAAATTGCATGTGACTTGTCTTAGGTAGCGTAAATTGTATATGACTTGCCTTAGGTAGTGTGAATTGCATGTGACTTTGGCCTAGTAAAGTAGTAATCTGCTTTTTATGTGATTATTTGTTGTCATTTGTGTATGATTCGTGAGCGATGATGCGTGTGAGTTGTGAATTAGTGACTTTGTATAGATACAATTGATATGTGTGAAAATACATATCCGTTTTATATCAAAATTGGCCCTAAAAAGATAAAATTGTGCTTAAAATACTTGTATATTGCTTGTTTTGTCTTTGTGATTGTGTAGGTACGGATATAGCAAAAAATCACAAGAAAACGGTCAAAACCGGACAAACACGGACACGGGAACGGAAAAGAGTGTACAAGAGCCGAGGATTTGATAGCAAGAAAGGTCAAAAGTCAACTCAGTCAACCCTTAGTCAATCAAAGTCAACTCACTAAATGACAAAACCCACAAATTCCCAAATCAGTCCCTCAAAGAAAACCAAATTTCAAAAATGGTCCCCTAAACTCTAACAGTGTTAACTCTTTAATTTATAAAGAGTTAACACCCGTTAACTCTTATATATAACCCAAAACCGGCCCAACCTTTTAAATAAAAAAACCCAAGCCCAAGTCAAAGCCCTATGAGCCTCAGTCAAACACCCCCACTCATACAGTTAATAAGGGCGCGAAAGGAAGTTTACTATTCATAATCGTCTTCGCATTTTACTTTACTTAAAACAAAGGGTAAATTCAAATTAAGGATGTGGCTCATTAATTCAGGTGGCAAGGTACAAGTCAGCACCATAAAACGTCATTGAGGAGCTTTGATTGGCAAATTCCCAAAAGAGAAGACACGTGAGCATGAGAAGAAACACAAGGGGAATGGATAATTTGCACTATAATGAGTGCAAAAGAAGCACACGAGGCCTGACACACGGAATGCCACGCTGGCAATCCGTGTGCTCCTCAATCTAATCCAACGGCTCAAAGATGGTATCCAATGATTGCTAAGATTCAAGGGACAGGATTGATGGGAGCGTATAACAGACTAAGGACCTAGAAGCTTCATCCAGGCCTATAAATAGAAGCCTTCATCACTCACAAGAGAGATATCTAGGAGTAGTTTAAAAATTAGCTTATAGATTTTAGCTTATAATGTAATTTAGCTTAATTTTTAAATGTAATCTTGTTTTTCAATAATTTGTAATCTGTTTTGAATATCAATGAAATTTTAGTTTACTCAATAAAATCTGTTCTTGCTTATTATGTTCACCTGTTTCCAAAAGCTTTATTAAACTGTTCTATAAGCTTTCAAACTACTCATAAGCTTGTAAACAAGCTTATCTCTAGCTCATCTAAGTCTTTAAGCTTGGATTTGAGCTCAATAAAGCCTTAATCTACTGTAACTTTAAAATCAGCTTAAATACCTATGCTATGGATGGATTAAGCTTTTTGGAAGGGAAGCTAGAAAAGGATGAGCTTCCAGGACCCCTACCAGCTTATCCAAGGATAAGCTGGAGCTTGTAGAGTAGCTCCACGAGCTTGTCAAGCCTTTGTTAAGCTAAGGCTTATTGTAAGTTGCTATTTCCATTTCTGTCTTAATTTTCAGCTTATAATTTGCTTATTCTGCTTACCTGCTAGCTTATTTGTGCTTAAATCTATCTCATTGTGCTTATTAATCATGTTCTATTATCTGTTTTTAGCTTTTGTAGTGTAGATCTTAGATTTTTATGTTTTCTCTTATAAATCTCTAAAAATCAAAAAAAAAATATTAGCATAGTTTTAAGCTGTTAGATTCTGGCTTATTTGTTAGTAGTTATAGCTTAATTAAGGTAAAAATAAGTTGGTTATTATCTGGTATTAAAACATTGCTCAATAGATTTCAATATCATAAGCTTAAATGGATTTTATAAACTTTAAAGGGGTGTTTGGCACAGCAGTACTAACTACAAGTTAGTACTGCTTGTAGCCTTGTGGTTTTTGAACTTTGATTTAATCTTTCATTTTAATTCAGTGTGTGCTATATTTTCAAGTAAGGATAGAGTAGAATAATTTTGCACAAGTTAGGTTTACATAGGTTAAAAATCTGTTAAGGTTAATTTGAGTTTTAAGTTTCAACCAATCTAGTAATTGTTGAGGATAAATTTGTTTTTATTTTGTGCTTTTAAAAGTATAGGAGTCATTACAAATAGGCCTGCATTATTATATTTCAGATTGGTTCAAATTGTTGCAAAATGCACTAGGGGAGACATTAGTGCAAGTATCCTTTTTCAGGTCATAATTTCAGATAGTAGAAGTTTTTCTTAGATTTTGATTTTTGGGATACTAGTAGAATTAAGGTAGTTATTAATCTGTTTTAACTTAGTTTTTCATAATAAGTTCTTTTGATAATCTGTTTTCTCTTAAAAATAGCCTTTTGTCTTTTTCATTACATTAAACCAAAGTCAGCATGCTGACTTATCTGTCTGTTTTCAAAACACTTTTTCAACGAGCTCTTGTTTTCCTTATATCTTTTTAAAGAAGATAAAAAAGGTCACTTAGTCAAGCTTAAAGAAAATATAAGTTCCATAGCTAAAGCTCTTCATTTGTTAGCTTGAAATTAAGCTCAAAAGTGAGCTTAAGGTCTGTTTGGGTCTTAGAGGTTATCAAGTTCTTATTTAGGATTTCAGCTTATAGCTTGTCAATTTTGTGCTTAATCCTTTTTATAGAAGCTTATTAGATCAGTCTTAGTTATATAAGTAGCTTATTGTTCATAAGGTTTAGCTTAAATCAACTTTTTGAGTTCTAAAATTTTAAAAAAAACTAAAAATACAGTTAGGTAGGGTCTGTCTAGTTTTAAGTTGTTTCACAGCTTATTTAGGGCTTTTCATAAAAAGTTTCGTTTATTAAAAGTGTTTATTTTCAGGTTTTCTACAACTTTGCTTTTATAAGTTTTCAAAAAAAAAAGGGAAGATGGAAATCGGGGGTGAGCAAAGCTCGAACCCCTGACCTTAACATCCTCAACCCTTATAAACAACACACCACACACCTCACTACCAACGTGCCCTGGGGTTTTTTTGGTTATAGGTTTACCAATTTTAATATTTGAATACGTTTTCCTCTTTAGTGCAATAAGTTGTTATAGCTTATTACACAGATTATTCGATAAGCTGTGTAATCAAGCTTATTTTTCCTAGGTCCGTATTAGTTCAAGCTATTTTTCATAATTTTTTCAGAATTTTTATAATTAGTTTAGTATTTTTAAACATTTATTTTTATTAAAAACTTTAAAAATCATAAAAAATAGAAAAATAATCAAAAAAATATAATTCTTTTTTAGAAAATTTTCTTTTATCATATAGTTCCTAGGAAAATTAGTTTTACTTCCGTAGGGTTAAAATTGCAAAATTTCATTTTTTAAAGAACGAGATTCGTTCCCGTTCACGTTTTTCGTGTTTTTAAGCTCATTTCAACTCCGTTTTTGTTCTAGTTTTCTTTAAACTTACTTTTTAGTCAATTAGAGTCTATTTAAAAAGAAAAATTCATTTTAGGTTTAATTTTGGAAATTTAGGTTTTTTAATTGCCATTTAGGGTTCCCGTTTTGCGTTTTTAGTTAAAGTTTGATTTCCCGTTATTTGTTTTTGTGCTTAATTGTTATCATTTGCTTATTTTAATTGTTTTTAATTCATAGAAATAGATAATCAAATCAATCTTTGTTACCAATTCAAATCATTGTCCGAACAACAAACGTGGTCTCAATTTCATAAATCGTTGGGGAATAACGACCCGGGAATCATACTTCCCGGTTAATATACGTATTATTATATATATTATCGTGTGATTTTTCTAACTACCTTTGTCCTCAAGGGTAGTTTGGGAATTTCATATTATTTTATATTTTATTATTACGTGTGTTGCTTTACTAGCAATCAATAATAATGAAGCGAAACCATTTAATAGTATAATGAAGCGAAACACTGGTTTTGTTACTTAAGATGATGTTTTTGATGATAAACAATATATTTTTATTATCAAATTACTTATGTTCTCTGTTCTCAAAACCCTATTAAATTACCTTCCGCTACTTCTCATGGTGCTGATAGTGATACCTATGTAAATATCTCGCTACATTATATTGACTGTATTCATTAAATCTGGTATTAAAGTTTTAAAAATACGGATGATTGCAGCCTTGATGGGGTGAACAAAAAGAGTGGCGAAGTATATAGACTTTTTGATGTTGGAATCCAGAGAAATGAACGAAGGAAGTGTATTCATTTATTTGATGGTGTTACAGCTGTGATATTTTGTGCGGCTATTAGCGAGTAAGTTTATTTTCCAGATATTTTAGAGTATAACTCCAAACGCTAATGTGATTGGCCTAATATTTTGATCGTCTCCAGATACGATCAGACCTTATTTGAAGATGAAAACAAGAACCGAATGACGGAGACGAAAGAATTCTTTGAGTGGATCCTAAAGCAAAATTGTTTCTAGGTTAAATCATATGGTTCTTCGACACTTTTCTTCTATTGGAATGATTTATATAATGTTCTGTGTTAATAATATTCATGACTTCGACACTTTTCTTCTATTGGAATGATTTATATAATGTTTTGTGTTAATAATATTCATGACTTCGACACTTTTCTTCTATTGGAATGATTTATATAATGTTTTGTGTTAATAATATTCATGACTTCAGTACCCATTTTAGGGTCAATGTCAATTAAAGGTACTAGTCTTTTTTTCTCAATTTACGGTATCGATCTTTTTTTTTTTTTGCAATGTTAGACAATGTTTGCAGGTTATATTTCTAACGATCGTTTATTTTATTATTGCATCGTTAGTCCTTTATATGATTTTGTTAAAAAAATATTTTCTACTTATTTTTAAAACTTATACACGTTTTATACACGCATTTTTTAAACATTTTTATACACACATTTTTTACACGTTTTTATACATAGTTTTATACACGTTTTTATACACACATTTTTATGCACGTTTTTATACACACATTTTTATACACGTTTTTCTACATGCTTGTATCCACGATTTTATACATAAATTTTATACACGTTTTTACAAACACATTTTTATGTACTTTTTTTTAAAACGCGGATAAAATTATGTGTAAAAACGTGTATAAAACTGTGTGTATAAAAACGTGTGTATAAAAACGTGTAAAAAATGTGTATAAAAACGTGTAAAAGATGTGTGTATAAGTTTTAAAAATAAGTATAATTTTTTTTTAACAAAATCATATAAAGGACTAACGAGGCAATAATAAGATAACGGTCGTTAAAAATGTAACATGCAAACCTGTTAATTGTCTAACATTGCAACAAAAAAAAAGTCGGGTACCTTAAATTGAGAAAAAATAAAATAAGTACTTTTAATTGACATTGAACCTAAGATGAGTACCTTTTTATGCGATTTTCCCATAAAAAAACATCAACAACAAATTCTTATACACAAAACATAATTATGTACAACATTTGATAAAATATAATAATTCTCCCTTTTCACTACACTTGCAGTTGTTAACATTTTACTTGCCATTTAAATCAACTATTTATACAGGGGTGTTGATCGGTTCGGTTATCGATTTGTTCGGTTAGTTTGATTAAAAAACTTTTTTGTCAAACCGAATCGAATTTGAATTCGGTTAGATTTTCGGATTGACCCGAATTACACTATTTATTTAAAAAAATTACATAGATTTTTAGCAAAAAAATATTATTTCAAGAATAAAAAATATTTTTTATATTATGATAAAATTTAATAATTTATAAATTCGGTTTTGGGTTTTTGGTTTTCGGTTCTGCCAAACACATATCCAACCCGAAAACCGAATTTGTAGTTCGGTTCGGTTCGGTTTTAACATATTCGATTTGGTTTTTTGGTTTTTCTGATTTTTTCCGTTTTTCTGCTCACCCATATTTATATATGAGAGGCCAAAAATTACTCGGCTTAATTTGGGCTTCTAATGGGCTCATTTTGCTCTTTGACTTATGGGTTGATTTTCCTTTGGGCTTCGTGTTTCTCTGATAAGGGGTGTTCATCGGTTCGGTTATCTGGTTGTTCAGTTTATTCGGTTCGATTAGTCCGGTTAAGTTTTTTTTGATAAAACCCAACCGAACTGAAAACCGAATTAGAATTCGGTTTGATTTTCGAGTTGACCCAAATTGCACTATTTATATATTTTTTAATTTATTTATATAAACTTTTTAGCAAAAAAAATATTTCAAGCATAAAAAGTGTTTTTTATATTAAAATAAAAATTTATTAGTCTTTATATATATATAAAATATATAAACAATATATATATATACATTTATATAAATTCGGTTTTCGGTTCAAATTGCCAAAACCATATCCGAACCGAAAACCGAATTTTTAGCTCGGTTCGGTTTTGGCAAATTCGGTTCAGTTATAAGTTCGGTTCGGTTTCGGTTTTCGATTTATTCGGTTATTATCCAAATAATGCACACCCATAAATAAGGTTGATTTTATGGGAGTCGAGTAACTTTTAAAAACAACCTCATGGAAGTTAAATAAATTGCCACATGTCAAATAAACTAGCATTATACGGTTTTATATCATAAAATTTTACATTTACATAACACACAAATAGACTACAAAATGTATTGTCCAGCATTTTTAAAACAAAAATAAATATAATTTAACAAAATCAATAAAGAATCATCTATAAGTCTTGTAAACTTAAAAAATTTAGATAACAAACATGTACCGATATACCAAAATGTTTGTTTTGTTAACATGAGAAATAAGATGTGTCACAGTTAACTATTACATTATATGTACTCATGCGTTGCATCGGAGACACTTTTATATCAACACACATAACTAGGGTTGAGCAAAATCAACCGAAAATCAAAGCGAACTGACAAACCGAGCTGAGCCGAGCCGAACCGACTAAAACCAAACCGACCATTTTTTGTTCGGCTTTTGGTTTTGTATATTTATGGTTTTCGGTTTCGGTTTTGCTCGGTTCGGTTCGCGTCGGTTCGGTTCGGTTTTGGGTTAAAACCAAGAAAAATATGCCTAAACTATTTATTCGATTCGAAAAACTGAATATCACCCGAATTACCCAAAAAACCCTAAAATTCTCTCTCTAGGGGGGTGATTTCTGGCCGCCACCCCATATGCTTTTCCGGTCAAAAACATAACCCCAAACGTGGCCTTGATCTTAATCGTTTTTGTTTTAATGTTTGGTATATATGTCTTCTCATCTACCTCTGATCTCTAGTTCTTGATGATCTCTATTAGGGTTTCGTTCATACGTTATCCCCAATTGACTCATCGGATCTATTGTTTTTAGGTAGTGGATCGTCACGGGTACAAACATTCATATGAATCGATTATTGGCGTGATAGGTTTAGTTAGGGCTATGTTGTTTCCAAGGGGTGGCGGGCCGAGTAGTATCTGTTAATCATCATATAAATCCTCTTCCCTTAAACGATCCCTAAAACCCTAATTTTCTAAGGTTTGTTTTTTATTAAATATCATTGTTGGGGTTCGTTGTATTATTGGTGTTGATACACTGTCCTTCATGATACATATTACTGGTACTTCATCCTACATGATCTTCTCATGATTGGGGTCGTGCGTTAATGTGGCGGTTGCCCTAGTTTAGGGTCATGCTGATTACAGGGATCGTGGGTGTTCACCATGATAGCCTGTGTTATATATATATATATATATATATATATATATATATATATATATATATATATATATGCTTTTATGCTTATTATTGGCGATGACACAATGTAACCCTGATTGTATGATTAGGGTTTCGCAGCGTTCTGTTGTGGTTATCAGGTATCTGGTTCGTTATTGGTGGCTGGTATGCGTGATTGGTTGGTCATTACTTGGGGTGTTGATTGTGGGTTTATGAGAGAGGGATGGACTGAAACCAAAATTTTCTCTAACATGGCAAAACCTAACTATTGGTAGTCTGGTGGTTGTTCCTAGCTGGGGAGTTTCTCAATTAGGGTATCAGTGGTAGGCGGTGGCGTACATGATGTTTGTTATGCTGAGATCATCATCGCTAGTGGTTGTGTTGGGAAGTGTTGATGTGGTGGTTTGTATCAGAGCTAGATAAGTTTGTGTGAGGTTTCTTGTTGAATTCGCTGCTGATGGCAAGAGACCGAGGGTAATGACATTTGTATGTTCGTTACTCGCATGGTTTGTGAGTTGCTGATGGTACGTATGTCCATCCTTTGAGGCATTGTACTATATGTTGGTGGCTGTTATTATCATTATGGAAGTAGGATCTGATTGGAGGGTGTCCACAGGTCCTCGTAATAACCATACATCGTTCATTCATGGATTTATTACTGAAGATGGTCGAGTTTATGCTCGAAAATGTGTGGTTGTTATCGTATGGAAGTAGTGTGTGAGCTTTTATGCAAACTTACTTTAGGGATACTTCATTGGGATGCTTTTTGTATTCTATTGAGGTTCTTAAGTCGGGATGATTGTTTATTTCTCCGGCTTGTTGGTCATGTGAAGAAGTTTTTCTTTTTCACTTTTAGTTATAAAAATAGCATGTCATTCTTATATATGGATTTGATTGTTGCACTTTATGTGCATGCTTGTTGCCTATGGAACGGGCTGTGATGTAGGACTTCACCTACATCCATTGTACTTAAACGTTTTTTTGGTGTAATATATTTTACCGGGGAAACCCTTTACCCCCAAAAATATATATATATCTATTCGATCAGGTCTCGGTTCGATTTCGGTTTTGCTTGGTTCGATTTTCGGTTTATGTTATTCTTAAAGTCGATTTTCGATTCGGTTCGATTTTGAACCGATGCTCAACATATGCTTTGTTATAAATAAAAACACGTTTATACTTAACATTCATTATTTCATTTCATTATGTTTTCTCCTTTCCTTTTTTCTATTGACATTTAGACATGCAAATGAAACTTACTAATAATTTTTCTTTTGATCATAAAATGTTGATTGCAAAATTTGAAAGGCAACAAGCAAAATACTCCGCAAAAATTTTTACGAATCGATTTCGAATAAATATTGAGTGATAATGTGTTCGCGCGTCGCGGCGTGGCTGACTTGTATGCAACACATGTATTTTATTTCACTGAGTATTTTTTTAACAATCACGGAATTTGAATGAGTATTTGTCGTTGGGGCGAGAGTATACGTTATTTATAGAGCGAACGACTTTTAGTATGTATATAAATATAAATATGAATGTGAAATCTGTTTCTAAATACAGTCGTAAATAAAAAAATATAGGTCATTTATATAATTTAAACTTTCACAGAATTGTACGCTCCTGACTCATGTCGTTTACTTTAAAGTTATTAGGTAGTTTAGGGTGTGTTTTGAAAGTTTCTTTTAAATATATATACATTAAACTTCAACATTTTGTATAAAATCGTACGTATGTAAGAATCATTGTAATATTGGGCTGTTTTGTTTGCAATTCGAAGATCTTTCCGCAAGTATTTTTTGATCTGAATGAATCGGTAGATATGTGTTATATATTTGATAAATAAAGTTTATTATATATAAAAGTCATAAATATAGCTTAGTATGTCAGAAACATTGCAATATTGGGCTCGTTTTGTTGGCAATTGGAAGATCTTTCCGCGGGTATTTTTTGATCTGAATGAATCGGTAGATATATGTTATATATTTGATAAATAAAGTTTATTATATATAAAAGTCGTAAATAGTTAAAAGTTGAGGGTACATTTTGTAAATTTTCTTTTTTTTATTTATATTAAACTTCAACATTTTTTATAAAATCGTGCGTATGTCAGAAGCATTGCAATACTGGGCTCGTTTTGTTCGCAATTCGAAGATCTTTCCGATGATATTTTTTATCTATATGAATCGTTAGATATGCGCTATATGTTTGATAAATAAAGTCTATTATATAAAGAAAGTCGTAAATAGTTAAAAGTTGAGGGTCCGTTTTGTAACTATTTATTTTCTCTATTTTGGGCCTGGACCGGGGTGTTGGGCTTACGTTTTTCCGCAAACATCAAACGACGTCGTATGTGATCGTCTTTGATATATACAAGCAAGATAACCCGCGCGTTACGACGGGGCATATTATTTTTTTTTGAATCGATTTTGAATGAATATTGAGTGGGAATGTGTCCGCGCATTGCGGCGAGGCTGACTTGTATGCAACACATGTTTTTTTTTTTTTGAACAGCAAAGATGGAATATATAAAAAAAAGAGACTAGCAAGACGCTAGAAACTTAAAGTACAATAGAGTCAACAAAGAGAAATACATAACATCAAAAAATGGTAAAATCCCGAGACTTTAACTACGAGG
Source organism: Tanacetum coccineum (assembly GCA_026074375.1). Classification (NCBI taxonomy): domain Eukaryota; kingdom Viridiplantae; phylum Streptophyta; class Magnoliopsida; order Asterales; family Asteraceae; genus Tanacetum; species Tanacetum coccineum. Next base: position 17,921 of record BQNB010019173.1, read on the forward strand.
GAATCAAAAGGGATGAAAAAACTTTTGACACGAAGGCCGACGGATCGGTTTTCACTTCGGCAAAAGAAAAACCCCCCATCCCGGAGGCCGAGCCACCGGTTTTCACTTCGGGATGGATTTTGATGAAACCCCAAACAAGTCCTGAGAGAAGGATGAAAAGAAGAACCATCCTCAAAACCGACGAAGATGCCAAACGAAAAAACCTTGGCGTACAGGTACGCCAACCCAACGAACTTGAACGCCAGCTTCAGGAAAAAACCAAAAGCAGCTCTAACCATTGCCATTACGCGTGATCGAAAAGGGATACATAAGCCAGTCATTCCAAGATAACTTCATATGAATGGGAATATGAATGGGAAATTTATGAAATTAATTTACCATCCACTATGGTAATTAATATTATCAATGTTGACGTAAGACATCGACTATAAGTCCGAGATATTATGCTTAGCCACTCTAGTATAGATTATTTATATGATTTAAAGTTTCACACAGTTGTACGTTCCTGACTCATGTCGTTTATTTTAAAGTTATTAAGTAGTTTAGGGTGTCTTTTGAAAGTTTCTTTTTTTTAAACATATATTTACAACATTTTTTATAAAATCGTACGTATGTCAAAAGCATTGCAATATTTGGCTCGTTTTGTTCGCAAATCGAAGATTTTTCTGCGGGTATTTTTTGATCTGAATGAATCGATAGATATGTTATTATATAAAAAGTTTGTAAATAGTTAAAAGTTGAGGGTGCGTTTTGTAATTTTTTTATATTTATATCAAACGTTAACATTTTTTATAAAATCGTGTGTATGTCAGAAGTAATGCAATAGTAGGCTCGTTTTGTTCGCAAATCGAAGATCTTTCCGATGATATTTTTATCCGAATGAATCGGTAGATATGTGCTATATAGTTGATAAATAAAGTTTATTAAATTAAAAAGTCTTAAATAGTTAAAAGTTTAGGGTTTATTTTGTAAGTTTTCTATTTTTTATCACTTTTGGGCCGGCGGAAGAATCTTTCCTTTTTACTTTTGGGCCGGTTGAGCGAGTTTCAGCCTGACGTTAAAGCTACGTCGTTTTTCACCGTCTATAGTATATATAGTAATAGTAATAGTAATATATATATTAATTTAAATTTCAATGTGGTATATGGCCCAATATAAACTGTTTGCAAATTGACCCGGTCATTCAACTTTTGTTAGCCCAAACCCAATATTCTTCCATCTCGTTACAATTGAGTGCTTAAATTTATGAGTGATGCATATGGGTGGTACTTGCTGAGAAGAAAAAATAAAATGAAAATGATAAGAAAAATTTTTAGCCAAACAATTCAAATAAGAAGAAAAAATTAAGAGGAGACGCATCTGATTTTGTAAATACATCTAAAATGTACGATTGTGATTTCTTCTGATGATTCTCATTTCAATTTTTTATCCTAACTCTATGCATATAACAATAATGATGTTTGATTGATATGTGTTAATACAAAATTTATGGTGTAGTTCGGGTATGAATTGGGCTCCTTTGAAATGCTTGACTTCATGCTAAGAAAATAGTAAAATGTTAGTCTTACCGCGAGAGGCGTTCCTGTGATTCTACTCCGGTGTGAGAGTAAATAAGCATTTTAAGAGTAATATGTGTGTGTTTTAGGAGCGAAAGTCATACCGTTGGGAGTGTTTAATTCACTCCTTATATAGGCGGATGTCGTTGTCAATTGCATAGGTCACGAGATGGGATACTGATACGCGCTTGAAGTTAAAGACCAAGTCTAAAGAAGAACTCTCATGTCTCCATTAATTATGCATACACGTTTCATTATTTTACATGCACGTTAGAATATTTTACTAGGCTCATATGCATATGTTAAGCCCTCCACTACTGCCACTTTCTTATCCCACGTTTACTTGTTGGTTACGCATTTCGTCCCTATATAAGTTGTACTTTGTTTTATGATTAAGGGAAGAAAATGAACATGAGAAATTAGTCCAGTAAAGTAGTTCTAGTTTAGTTATTAGTATTAGGAGAGTGATCATCTCAAATCGATCTTCTATCAGATACACCCTATGGATCGATGGGTAATAGGGTGGTTGTCGTAGAATCAACGTCGTTGACTACGTCATGCTGTGTAGTGTAGCGGCCTTTGTCAGCATGTTGTTCTCACTTACCTGTTTTTTGCGTGTTGACATTCTCCTATATGTTCCCTATGCAATATTCGTGGATGCGGTTGGGTTTTTATCCTTGCAGTCACGGCTCAAGGTTACCCTCGACCCGTCTTTGTGTCTTATGTGGACTATTGGGCTTGGTCTAGGATGGATGGTGTGATCCGGACTCGGAAGTCCGAATGAATACTAGACATCATCAATATGTAACTGAACTATCCTTCACCATTCAAAGATTAAAAGTGAATTTCCTTCATATCATATTTGTTCAAAAAAATAATGTACCACATCAAAGACCAACTATATATAAAAAAAACATGTGGTTCTCTTGACCGGTTGGTCTTATTGCAACTCCAAAGCTGCGGCGAAATCTGAACACAAAGTAACAGGTGCATTTGCGAAAAATCAAACAAACTACATGCACCACCTTTTATGACCCGTTGCATTTATAAAAAAAATGAAGTTTTCAAAAATAATAAACACTACGAAACAAAAAGACATAAGTGTTTCAGGGCCCCTGAAACACCCTCTGGTTCCGTCCCTGCTCCAAGGGTAGTATAAAGGGTTTTTTAAAAAAACTACAAAGTTGGCACAAGTTTAATCATAATTTCATAGTCATATAATTACTTTTAATTATGTAACCTCTCCAAAAACTATTTCCAGACAAAATGTTAATGCAACAAATGATTTATTTATTTTTATACTTTTACATTGTAACAAATCCATTTCGGATTTTTCGACGAATCCATCTTCTTCTCTTATAGTCCCACAAAATTGTTGTCATGTATTATATGAAATGCTTGATGATTTAGGCCATGGACCATGCATATTTGTGGTACCAATTTGGTACACCTTTCTTCATTATTGATATGCATCTCAGAATAATTGTAATAATGAGTAAAAGGGGGTAGGGGCCAAATAGACAAATAATATGGGCACGAGGACAATACATTTGCTCATAAGATTTCATAATAATGTCACATTATTTGTAGGTTAACCTATAAATCATGCCATTTTTTTTTGTATGTTTGCTAAGAGTTCGGAGAATTCAAATGTACGCGGCTTAACAGAGTTATTCCGTAAATGTTTATCACTAACTTTTTGCATACAAACCGTCAATTTTGACAGTTGTCAGGATCCCATGAATATGAATATAAGTAGCATCATCTAGTAGGGGGATACATCATTTATCTTAATTAATTAATATATATATACTATAGGTGGAAAAATACGACGTCGTTTTGACGTTGTATTTTGCGGCCCGAATTTTTAGCCCAACAACAACGGCCCAAACTATTAAAAAAACTTTTCTCGGGCCCAAAATAAATAAATAAAGAAAATTTATAAAACGGACCTTGAACTTTTAACTATTTACGACTTTTTTATATAATAAACTTTATTTATCAAATATATACCACATATCTACCGACTCATTCAAATCAAAAAATAGTGGCGGAAAGATCTTCGAATTGCGAACAAAACGGGCTCAATATTGCAATGCTTCCGACATACGCATGATTTTATAAAAAATGTCGAAGTTTAATATAGATAGAAAAAAAATTACAAAACGTACCCTTAACTTTTAACTATTTACGACTTTCTTATATAATAAATTGTATTTATCAAATATATAACACATATCTACCGATTCATTCAGATAAAAAAATACTCGCGCAAAGATCTTCGAATTGCGAACAAAACGAGCACAATATTGCAATGCTTCCGATATACGTACGATTTTATAAAAAATGTAGAAGTTTACTGTATATATATTTAAGAAAAATATACTTTCAAAGCACACCCTAAACTACCTAATAATTTTAAAATAAACGACAGGGGTTAGAAACGTACAATTCTATGAAAGTTTAAATTATATAAATAACTTATATTAATACATGTGCTGCAAACAAGTGAGCCCCGCCGCAATGCGCGTATATATTCCCACTCAATACTCATAAAAAAGTCAATAAAAATATGGCCCAAAAAAAACACCGAAAAAGAATAAAACTTAAAAAAATTCACCTTACACAACTTTTTTTAACAAAGATTTAAACCAAGTGATACCAACATACGAAACACAAAATTAAAAGCAAAAGAAAAAAACAAAACCTACAAGATACATCTTCGCAGCAACCAAATTAACGGCCTTACCAATATGTCAACTACAAAAACAAAAGCGAAAGAAAAAAAACTACTTAAAGAAAAAAAAACCACCCGCCCCGCAGCAACGCGCGGGCAACTAATGCTTGTTCATGAACTAAGAAGGAAAGAAGTATATGGGCTACGCATGCATAAGTTGGGCTTTTAATACAAGTAAATTAGATGTTACATTAGTGGGCCATAGTTTTAGCCCTTTATTTATAAGCTTGTAACCCAAACTAGATTTATTAAATACATTATCTTGTTTGTTGGACATGGATATATATAAGCATAAGTTGTATATGTTTGGAAACTTAGATTTCTATTTTTCACCATTCAAGAAAAGAAGAAAAATACACCTCAAGTAGTATTTAAAGTCACATGTAGGGTGTTAACTATTCGAGCCGAGTCGAGTTTTGGCCTAAACGAGCCAAGCTTGTTTATTAACTACTCAACTCGAGCTCGGCTCGAGCTCGAGTAAAATTTTATAAACTGGCTCGAGCTCGAACTCGATTATTTTGTTATTGTTCGAGCTCGAGCTCGAAGCTCGTTTAAGACTTCTAACTTTTTTGTACTCCTACAATAAACTAACTTTAATCTTTAGATGCTCGTATAAACGATCGAACTTTATAAGTTCGTTTATTAACTCAAGCTTGAGCTCGAAAGCTCGTTTAATAACATCTAAAGCTTAACTAAGTATCAAAAGGTGAGGGGCTTTGCTTATATAGAGGTTTTTCCCTTGAATGTTTTCTTCTCCAGGCAATGTGAGATAAGTCTACTAGCCATGTCCTTCATATATTTTAGTTTCTTTGTTCTTTTGATATTTTCAAACTATATTTCTTATTTTTTATCTAAGTATTTCTAGTTAGCAAAGAAAATATATCATTATGTCTTTATATTTTTCTAATTTTAAAACAAAAAATAAGATAAACTTATAAACATATAAATATTTAGTAGATAATGATTACATTAAAGGCTTTACTGTCTTCTTTTATTATAAAATAAAATATGAAAAACTAGATTATTATTATTTAGTAATTAAATAAATGAATAAACACCAAGCAATAAAATAAAAAATAATAAATATGTTATTGTAAGTAAATATTAAATTTTAGTTTCAAGCATTAACTTTAAGCAAAGATATATAAAAAATATTCATGTTCATACTCCAATTTAACTGGTTTAACTTTTAAGTCTAGAAGATGCAATTAACCTATCGAATAAAGTCATGTTTAAACTCTCTTACGTCGCTTCAACGTAGTAGTCTAAACTACTCTTTGGCTTCTTTGGAGATATAGAAACGAGTTCACATTTTCTTCTTAAAAGCATAATAAATATATTCTCTTCAATAACGTCAAGCTCTTATCCTACAATTAGATTAGTAATAGGCATAGTAATATTTCAGATTAATTGGAGTCAATGGTTGATGACAACCGAAATGCTTTTTCGATCTCTTTTCTAATTTTTTTTTTCTTTTATTGAGAACACGTAATTGATGTACTTGTATTATACATAATTTCCTAGTATATGTTTTACCTCTTTCACTAGACATGATTATCGAATGAATATACCCAAGTATAATTTTGTAAGCTTAATTCATGAAACTAGCCGAGAAAATATTGTCATTCGAGCTTGAGTCAATATCATAAATTATTTTACGAGCACAAGTATATAATGAATTATTTGATTGTTTAACTAAATTAAGTCATGTGTATGTGTATTTATGTATGGTCATTTGTCTCTTGTAAATGTATGTGCGTATCATATGTAAGAATGTATGTATATGTTTGTTTGTTTAAATGCTCATACGAGAGACATTGTATGTGTATGCGTAAACACATTTGTATTCACATGTAATGGATTATAATTAATAAACCATTATCATAAATCTAACAACTAGTTTACATTATTTGAACGAGTGTAAGAGTTAGTTAGTTCATAACTAAACTAACAAAAAAGAGTTTCTACAAGAATATTACCAACAATAATCTTTGTGTTTCATCATCAAATAGATTTGAGATGATAACATTTTTTTATATTCTATTGTCTAAGACTCATGAACCAATTGTGTTTAGCAACCTCACATTGAACTTATGCATAGATATCATATATGTGTCTTTATATGTAAATATTGGCCGCATTGATGTATTTCATAGTGTGTCCATACAGATTTCGCTTTTCATATGTAAGTTTTCTATGTGTCTATACATATTTAAGTTCATATGTATATGTCACATGTGATCATACATATTTGAATCTCATCGTATGTGTCTTTTGTGTGTGTAAGCGTGAAAAACATAAAAGAGAATCGCTTGTATACAATATACATACATATGTTGTATTTTTAATCACAAAACCCTTGACATAACTCCCAACACCATGTGAGTCATACGAGCGAGTTTCGTTGAAATCATCCATTGATTCATAATTCTTATTTAGTGGTATTCATGATTGATTTCATTCACTTATATATTTGATAAAGAGTTATTAAACATAATGGTTATTTCTTTATAATACACTTAACTAGCATAAAACTAATTTAACAACTATATAATCAATAAATATATACATAAATAATAATTTATTTGACACATAACTAAATGTATTTAAGGTTAACTTATTCATATGTATTAGCAATCTAAGTAATGCTTATAAGCTTGAATGAAAAAACAAAAGAAAAAAAATCATTTCACATCCCATATTGAATGAATGAAACAAAAGGAAGGCAATGTGAAGTCTACATAAACAAAGGCCCAAGTTTACTAGTTTATAATTATATAAAAACTAAATTGTAGATCTTTGATGTGATTGAAGGTTAACATATTGTTAGTTTTGGTTTTATGTTTAACCTAAAATACTAATAGTAATTAGAATTTTACAATCGAAATATTTTGAAACTACATATTTAGCTCGTTCGGCTCGTTTAGCTCGAATAACTAAACGAGCTACCGAACGAGCCGAGCTAAATACTAAATTTAAAAGCTCGGCTCGTTAAATTATTCGAGCTCTACATTTTGTTTAAGCTCGACTCAAGTTCGAAATTTATCAAGCTCGACTCGAGTTAAACGAGCTCGAGCTCGAGTAGCTCATTAAAAGCTCGACTCGTTAACAGCCCTGGTCACATGTGTACCCATGTTTGTTTTTCAATGTTATAAATACAATACAACATCTTTATCATTTTCAGTAAAGTTTTATAATATGAAAAAGGTTGGGAAAAGATGAAGATTTTGATCAAAGGATAAGAGTATATTTGGTTATAATAATAATTGTAAAGCATTGAATGTAGAGGTGCACAAATCAGTTAACCAGTTCGGTTCGGTTTGAGTCAAACAGGAACCAGTTTCAGTCAACAGGAAGCCGAAACCAGTAAAATCAAAGAACCATCATCAACTGCCCATTCTTCAGTTTTCCTTGGAAAATGGGCAAAGTTTAATTTTGCAGAAAAGTAATTTTAATGCATATTTATACATACATGGTTCAATAATATATATTTGTATCACACAAATATAAAGTGAATACAAATACTACCTTTTTTTCTTTACTTTTCTTGTTAATCTTTAAAAAGCTAGTTGCTTTTAATCCCGTAACTCTAACTGTACTCATAATATGTAAAACAATGTAAAATAAATACACATATCAAGATAGAAAACTCTTTACCTAACTACTCTAGTAATCTATTGAATACAGTACTTTTTTATAAAACCTTAAAAAAGAATGTGCCGGGAAAAAAGAGTAAGATGTTTGTGTCATGACGAACGAAATTACAACGCTCACCACTCTAAAACGCTTATAAACACTCTACACATGAACAAACCCGCAAACACATATTATGTATAGTTACACACTTACACCAAGTAGTCATTGTAAATTGTTATAAATTAAAAACGATGCGTTTTAACACAAAACTTGTTTTGAAAACTATAGCAAATGTCATAATAATATTATGAACATAATGGTTAAAGCTGCTTTTGGTTTTTCCCTGAAACTGACGTTCAAGTTCGCTGGGTTGGTGTACCTGTACGCCAAGGTTTTTCCGTTTGGCGTCTTCGTCGGATTTGAGGATGGTAAACTAATCATTCTCCATTCTCTTCGGGACTTGTTGGGGTTTTTCATCAAAATCCATCCCTGGAGTGAAACACCAGGTGGCTCGTCGCCTCCGGGATGGGGGTTTTTTCTTTGTCGAAGTGAAAACCAGATTCCGTCGGGCCTCCGTGTCAAAAGTTTTTTCAATCCCTTTATGATTTCCCTCAGCAGTTAAAGTCCGGGAATACCATTTTTCGATGTTATGTAATTCTTTTTGTTGACTATATTGTACTTTAAGTCTCTAGCGTCTTGCTAAACTCTTTTTTCTATATATTCCATCTTTGCCGGTAAAAAAAACATATAACAGGTTTGACTTTAATTGAATTATTGCTGCCCATTTTCTTAATCACAATGTCATTATTAATTTATGACCACAACAGCTTTTATAAACTTTTTAAATATTTTTCCCCACAAACTTATCTTAGATTGCGAGTTATATATAGATTATGAATCTCATTTATATGGATCGATGTTTGCAATTTCTAGAAACGAACGAGTTTTTCCTCATTCCAAACAAAAAAATGGCCGATGTTAAACGGTTTGCGTGGATTGACCTGTTTGCTTTCTTGTGACTGGAATCAACCAGTTCTTTAAATCTTTTATGGATTTGGCTCAATAGAAATAAACAAAAGAATAGTATACAAAAAACAACCCGATCTTATATTGGTTCCCATGGGAAAATAAACATAAATTAATAAACGATCTTGGTTAATTTATTATTAATTTATAAGATAAAAAATTAATATTACCAAAATTAATTTATTATTCAATAAATGCGCTAGAATCCAAAAAATTGTGTTTATAGTACCTTTTATTTAACGATTAACCTTTTTGATCTGTATTTATTATTAAGATATAGAAGACTCCATTAATGAAGGTGAAAAAACATGCATTTTGCTAAGAAAAAATCTAGTTTAATAAATACTGGATAATCTAAAGTACTTGATTATTTATTTAAAAGCTTGCACTTGATTTTTAATAAACGTTTGGCTTTAATAATTTATTATTGATTAAATATAAAAAATAATAAGGTAGTTTTGAATATATTCTAAAAACAGGTTCAGATGCCAGTTAACATGTGCTGTCCCAATAATGTGCATTTTCTTTCCTTCTTCATAACTAAAAACTACCATTTATTTTTTTATACTTGCACCAAAAAAAAAACATGAAGATTTGCTTTTTTATATTTTAGGTTTTCTTCTATATAATTATGTGATAGTGAAATTTGTCAAATTTACTAGAAGATTGCTTTTTATGTTTCTATATAATTATGTGATATGAAATTTGTCAAATTACTAATAACGGAAAGGGGTGGAAACGAGTTGAGTCGCTCATAAAAGCTTAGATCAGATCGATATAATGCTCGAACGAGCCGAGCTGAAACGAGCTCGAGCCCGAACTCAAACTCAAACTTAAGATTGAGCTCATTTAATTATCAAGTTCGAACATGAGTTTCATACAAAAAAATCGAGTAGGCTCACGAGTCTAAATGGGCTCTAAATATATAAACGTATACATAATGTATGTATTATAATTGTGTATAAACGAGCTTATAAGAAGTAAATGAGCTCGAACAGAGCTCCACTTGAACTTTATTTTGTTTAACAAATCATATAAATTAGTCGAACTCAAGCCGAGTTTGAGCTCAAAAAAATATGTGGCTCGAGCTCTGATAAACTCAGACTTGACTCGGCTCGTTTCAACCCCTATTAACGATGTTGATGAATATATACTTGCTAGGTAACACCTCGAAAGTTTTGTGTGACCAGCTTAAATAAGTAGAAATAACGTGTCGTAATATAAAAAGAACTTTCCAATAAATGCAGAAAATGTTATAGATAAAAACAAATTATAATTATTATTTAGGACAAAATAATAATTGTATTTTTCGTAATAGCTTGTTTCCAAAATTCAATCACAAGATGGGACCTGTAGATTGTGGGGCCGTTAAATAAGTTGTAGGGATGAGCATTTTTACTCGAATTCCGAAACCGAACAGGAACCGTACCGAAACCGTACCGGAACCGTACCGATTCCTGGTATACGGTACGGTACCGGGACCACGAAATAAGGTGAAAAAACAATCGGGACTACTAATTCGGTACGTGACCGGTACCAAATTGGGAAATTCCCGAAAAAAGACGGGAAAACCCCGATTTCCCGGTACCGATACCGGTATCCGAATCCCGTTCGGTACGGTACCGGTACCGGTACCACTAATTTATGCTCGGGAAAAAATCGGTACCACTAATTCGGTACGTGACCGGTACCATGCTCATCCCTAATAAGTTGTCTAGCTAAAACTAAGATCAAAATGTTAATGATATATGAAATTATGTTATAAATATTTGTTAAACTCCACTTCAAGTGGCCGAGAGTAATGAATAAGTGATAGAAAAACTAAAACTAGATGTTTACGGAGTACAATATATCTTTATCGTGATGTTTACTTATTTTATAAATTTTTGCACATGGTCTCCGATAACAAAGCTACGACGCTGTTTTTTTATCAAGAATGAGGGTGAGAAACCTAATCGTCAATGGATCAGAAACCGATCATAGCAGCCCCGTGAGAAGGTATACAGAAAATCCTTAGCATGAATGACTACGTGCCAAACTTACTTGCCATGCAAGGCACTCATTTCGCCATGAAACACACATGACTAATCCTGAGACTACCCTTATGAGTCACCGGACATATCAACGTCATATCACCGGACACATCATGCATTGAACTCTCTATGTTTGTGTCAAGTTTTTATGTAACAGTAGTTTTTATGGATGCTTTACTGTTACGTGAATTATTTCTTTTTAAGATTCTGAAAAACAAATCGTATAAATTATTAATGGAACATATATATGCATGGAAAAAGGTCAAAGATGACATTACACATGTGAGATGGGTCCAAACGCCATATGATCCTACATGGCCGCTACTCACATGTCATGTTATGTTAATTAATGCCACGTGGACACATTTAATTAAACATGGCATAATTAACACTATCTGACGTGGCACTTATAATGTTTTGAAACCCGATTTAACTCGGTTTTGATCAAAAATAGGTCAAATTAAACTGGGTTTTATATTTTCGAAACCCGATTAAACTCGTTGAGTTTACAAAGAATTAGTAACATGGTAGGTTGCTAAACGCGTTTGTATCAAAGTTTGAAACTTAGAAGTGCCACGTCAGATGATGTTAATGATATATAATGAAGATTATTGATGGGGTTTTGGAACTAGGTTCTCGAAAAATATTGACTTAGCTGAAGTGTGATTAGGTTAAAAGATATAGATAAAATAAAATAATGAAAAAGCAAAATACTTTAGTCACAAAAATTTGGTCTATCACGAATTCCAATCTTTTGGGTTAAGATAGTTAGGTATGGTAACGCATAATCCGACGTTATGTCGATGCGGCACCGGTGTTACTGGTGTTACCACCTTAACGTAAAGACGGAGCTAGTAAAGTGACTAATGGGTGGTGAGCCACCCCTAATTAGCCCACTTCATTTATTGGTTATTTAGATTACAAGCCAATTTTCAAGATTATAAGCTGATTTTCTACTATTTTTACATCCAACCCCTCTTATTCATAAATCAATAAGTAAACAATAAAAGACAACACTACAGGTTAATTTTAAAAGCGGTATATATCACTATGACTTTTTGTCTTAAGTACACCAGCCCCCCTTAATTAAAGTTCTTGGCACCACCCTTGCCTCAACCTGCGTTACAACTTTTGAATTTGAAAAAACTAGTCATTGGTTAGCCCCTGTTAGTATTTTTTTTTAATTCTCACTTTATATATCTTATACCCTCATATAACCAATTTTACACAAATGAGTTTACAACGGATCCGAATTACAGTGACGAATAACATGATAACTTTTCCGATGTCAATGACGAAACAAAAATTTACTTTATGATGCAAGCGTATGAATATAACCAATCGTTACAACAACAATAACAAGCTCGACCTTCTTTTACCCATAATTGGATTTGCCATGATCCTGTGAAGCCGAAGAATGTTTGATGAGTGACTATTTTGGTGATGATGCCAAGTATCCGGAGTACTATTTTTGAAGAATATATCATGTGAGCCGGAAATATAAATGTATAGTCGAAGGTATTAAATTCCAATCCTCTTCCAAGCATTTTAAATTCTTTTAAGTCCGACCCGATGCTACGGGTCAAATGAGTTTTAATGTTATTATAAAATGCACTTCCGTCATACTCCAAAAGAAAATTCAACTCGATCGGCTCAAGAAGATGAAACTCGTTCGGTGGTTGAAGTGTGACTCGTTCGGTCCTTGACAAATATAACTCGTTCGGCTCTCAAGTGAATGATCTAGTTCGGCTCTTTGAAATTGTAACTCGTTCGATGATCAAGTGTGTACTTCGTTCGGTCCTTGAGTTTTCACTCGTTCGGCTCAAGAGTTTTCCACTCGTTCGGTTCAAACGTTTACACTCGTTCGGTGCAAACGAGTTTCACTCGTTCGGTTGTTTCGTTTTTCCACTCGTTCGGTTCTATCAAAAAGAACTCGTTCGGTCCTTGTGTCTTCTCGTAGCAGCCAAGGAAATAAAACTATGTTTGTTTGACACAAAGAGGAGAAGAAAAACAAATGAAAACGAAGCTTACTATGTCTTTGTCAAACGGGAAAACAAAAGAAGAAAAAGAAAGAAGAAGAAAAAAAACGTGTAATAAAGTGTTACAAACAAAAGTAAGCCAAATCAAAACAAAACAAATATGCCGAAATAATAATCTCAAAAAAATGACCACAAAACAAATCACAAAACCCACCCGAGGCGACTGATACCAATTGTCGGAACCAAATATCACCTTCACTTCATTATTGAAACAAGAAAATTAAGATGAGATAAAATGGAAGAAATTTAGAGAGAAGTTAGAGAGAGAAAGGTAGAGAGAAAATAAGAGTTGGATGATTAACTTGTCAAATGGAAAAAATTACAAATGAATCAACACCATTTTCCTTGAAGGAAAATGGTATATATACTAGACCATGAGGCTTGCATGCATGTGGGCTTTCTATGGGCCGGGCTTAGGATTACTTGGGCTTTCGCCCGATACACGTGACCGATTAGATTACATAAAGAGCCCGTTTACCCGTCTAGCCTAATACAACGTATATTAATTTAGTGACCGAGACCTAATATAATTATGAACGAACTTCCATTGTTTGACTCAATATTTTGAGGCTAACAGAAGAGGATATGAAAATGGAGATGAAGATAAGGAAAGATGTGAATTGTTTGATGATCATGAGTTGCTAGTTTTCAATATTAGAAGATTCGAGATGATCAAGTATTAGTTCGGAGATGACGAAGAGTATGTTGCTGTTAAAGAAGACGAATACGATGAATTAACGAATACAAGCAAGGAAGCAATCCACGCATATCAAGAAATCTTTCGCATGATGGACGAAGAATGGACAGTAACAAGAGCCGAATGAAAAGGAAGCTGAAGAAAAGTCTAACTTAAAGACTTCTCTGTAAACAAAAGTGCTTCCCGGGAGACAACCCAGATTGTTATTTATTTTTATCGAGTCTGTCTTCCCAGACATAAATACGGCGTATCCGCTCCATACCATACGGCGTATTGATTGTCTGGACGTTATCTGTCCTTTATTTTTATGCACTTTAAAAACATTATTGTCAGTTCTGTCAATACGACGTATTCATGCACATGATACGGCGTATTCATGCACATGATACGGCGTATTCATGCACATGATACGGCGTATTCAACAGATTGACCCGTATTAGATAATTTTTTCAGGTTTTCTGATACGGCGTATTCCAGTTTATGGATACGGCGTATCGATCTCCTGTACAGTTTTATTTAGCTTATTTAGATTAACCGTAGATACCCGAGATATAATTTTGCATGTTTTTCCTATATTTTGCATAGGACCTCGAAAGAAAAGAAATCGACGAAGTTGGTGAAGTATCAATCATCTGGAATTTTGTGTGTGTGCTGTTCGTGCTAGGATTCAGACCCGCTTTCGCACACACAATCTTGATCATAAACTCAACTTAGAGAATCTACCGAGCAAAATATCAGGGGAGTTTCTCATTCTAATTCTCGTATTTAATGTTTTATCCATACAACGAGGACGTTGTATAATTCAAGTAGGGGGATGGGAATTAGAATGTATAGTTGTACTATCTTTCACACTAAAATGCTTAAATTATGCTCAAATTTAATTTTTTTTTCAAGCATACTTTTGTGAAGTTACTTGATACATAACCTGCACACAATAACCCGTGTTAGATATTGTGAGGATTTAACCTTGTCCGTTTCCAAATGTTTACCCAAATTCCATAAAAATATGAGTGTGTCGGTGATGTTGTAGACTTTAGAACTTGGCTTGATATATCTATTTGAGACCACAATAATGAGTACTATGGATTTAGATGGGGTAACTTGTTTGAATTGGTAAATTTTTAGGATTACATCCAAAAAGCCTATACATGTTATTTTATTAACTAACTACACTGGTTAGTTAACCCTCGTATAAACCCTTTGTTTACTCTCATCTTAAGAGTAAGATACCCCTAGAACAACCAGTAGAGCCAATCCTTTAGGAATTACACCAACTATCTATTTTGTTACACCTTTACACCTTAGCCTACCCAGTTAGATTATGTTCATTTATCAGTTGCTAGTTGCTTAAAGTGTAAAGTATGTATTTCTCGAGTCTTGTGTCAATTTTCTATCTTTGGACAGTTGGGAAGAAATTTGCACATTGCAAATAGGAATGTATAAAGTAGTCAAAACTCATGTATTTTTACTACCAACGCAATTATTGGTACATCCGAAGAACGAAGAATTACCAAAGGAATTATCCGGAGTTATTATGATCGTGAAGATGGTGAAATTACACCAAGTTTTGTAGTATAGTGTTAGCAAAAAAAAATAAAAAATGAGAAAATTGCAACAAAAAAAGAGAAGGAAAGTTTGGAAATCATCGCAAGAGCTTAGACCGAATGAATTATATGAAGGATCGATTATTTGTTGTAACGTCTTAAAAATCAACGATGTAGAGTATTGTATAAAGTGGTAGATATCGCCACTTGTCTTGTAAAAGTTTGTAAAGTATGGGATGATTGGGAAGTTGATCGTTACGGGAACGCCAACTTAGGTTGTTGTTTTTGATCAATGATCAAGACGTTTGTAAATAGTTGTGTCTTTATAATGGTAACGGTTGGAAAAAAGTATCTAGCAACTTATATCTTGGACCTAGTCTATTTGTTTTGTAATTTTTATTTAACAACAATTTAATTCCCTTTCCTAATCATTAACCATAGGTTTTACGCGAATGAGGATGTGATCGAACACACATGTCTATTCCGTCGTTATGGCCAAGTATGTGTGTTTCAGCTACCTTGTTGGTGTGGTACTTTTAGTGAAAGATTGTAGAATGATCAACCCTAAGCCTAACAACAAAAACCCATTTTACCTTTATAAACTTGTTACTCCTAAGCTTTAGTGGTGGAGATGTGTATCCTTGCCAAGCCTATGATAGAATACTCATCACAACCGAGCAATTGAGCCAATTAGTTACATGTTACCACATAGATTAGTTGAGTGATTTGAGTGTTTTCATCATCCTATTTCGTGAGGTATTTGGTTGTGTACTTGTAATAGATCAAATAAATGCTTAAACGAAAAAATCCTTAGGGATACATTTTCATAAACTTCTAAAGGCTACTTGAGGACAAGTATGATTCAAGTGGGGGGATATTTGATGGCATCAAATAACGTCTATTTTATAGCATCATTTATCCCATGTAATTAACCTATTTTTTATAATTATTGCAAAGAATTGTTACTTAATCATTCATATTTGAGAATTGCAGTAATTATGGAGTACTTGGTGAAGATTGACTAAAAGGCACGCATTCTGGAGCTTAAACTAAGATATTTTGAAGATTACTATTCTGAAGACCAATACGCCGTATCTATCAAGGAAAATACGGCGTATCTGTGCATGCACTCACCAAAGACCACGAAGACCACAAGATCCAATACGCTGTATCCAGGAAAGGCAATACGTCGTATTCAAGCTCTATAGGAATAAAATATTCTGGAAGTTATCAAACGTGGTCTGTTAGATCCCACTCTAGATAGATCTTTACTGCCTGTTAAGGATGGTGAATAGCCTATGTAATCACAAGCTAAACACAAGAGAGACTCTTGCTTAGAAAAGCTAATGTCTACGCGGAATATAAACACAACTGATAAGAAGAACATGACTGATAAAAACTAAAAGATCCTTCTATGGATTTCTATTAACGAACAAGGAGAATTGTGTTTTTCTGGATCCCCCTATTTCCCTAAGCCGTGGGTTCTTTTTGTAGTGGTGAAACCCTAATCGGCATCTCCTAAAAACACGTGAGAATAATATGCATGACTCTTCCTAATTTAGCTCATGCATATCCTCATCTCTAACTAACTAAAACCTTATCCTGGAATAACTATTTGACTCTACCAGGACTAAGTAATAACCTTACCAGCAGGAACTACATACCTGCCAGTAGGAACTACTACTCTACCAGTAGGAACTACATACCTACTAGTAGAAACTAAGTATTACAATTATTCCTAACAATCCTCCCCTAAACTGGAATTTGACTATGTTAATTTCCAGTTTCTAGATAGATCTTCAGTCTTGAACCTTGAGGATTGAAATATGAACTTTGCAGCAACATCCAATCTGCTTGAGTCTTGACTTGAATACTTGAAAATTCTGCACATATCAGCTGAATGTCTCTAGAGGAAGCAGCATCTGTATTTTTCATAAGGACACCCTCAAGAAACTAATGATGAGGAAAGATGATCAGTGAGCAGATATTGTGTCAAGCAGATTAGTCTTCATTCTTAGAACCATATAGTTTGCAGTCTGCGTAGCCTTGTTGAACTTGAACATCAAAAGTCAGCAACATTGAAGAACCTTCAGGAAATCTTGAACCAGCAACAGACTTTGGAACCACCGCAGCAACATGAGTAGATTTGATAAGCCTTTACCAAGTAGCTACTCACTCTTGGGCTAGCTAATCCTTTGGTGGAATCATGACATCACCCTGGTGAATTAGTAACCAGTCCAACTCTTAGAACATGAATCATTGGTGAATTGGAATACCCTAATGATTTTTGGCAAATCATCACAGCCATAAACGGATTTTATATGTCTTTACCTGTAGCCGTTTGCTCAGGACTAGCCAATCCTTTGGTTCCCAATAAGGGCATTATCCATGGTGAATTGATAACCATTTCAACTCTCAGCAAATGAAGCATGGGTGAGTTAAAGACCCTATAGTTTTGAGCAAACTATTAAAGCTATCAACGGATTTGAGAGTCACACCAGAGCCGTACCCTCATGGTGAATCAACTCTTTCTTGTCTGTGAGACATGGTGAGTTGAACACCATTTGTTGTGTGGTGGTTAACCAACACCCAAACCCTGAAAATAGTTTACTTTATGGACCATGTGTGCCTGAAACAAAAACAACTTTGCACACCAAAGACTCAAAACTTATTTGAACATATTACCAAAGCTTGTCAGTTGCCAAAATCCTTTTATCAAAACACTTGTTACTAAAACAAAAAGTGAAAACCATTTAAGACAAACTACACAAAATAGAGTTATATATCAAAATACAGTTTGGACACAGCAAAAAGTAAGAATATATACGATAGAGTTACAGAGTACCATGATCAAACAGGAGAAACTTGGGCAGCAGCATTTTGATTCTTGATGAACCGAATCAATTGCTCAGCAGTAGTCATGTCATTTACCACAACATCCTTGTCAATCTCCAACTTGTGCTTTAGCATCCTTTCTATGAGCTTCACTGAGAGAGGATAAAATACATCTGCAAACATGTACAACACCTCTCCAGAAACAGTTTCCAAGACATGAACATTGGAAAGAGTATACAGCCTCCAACTTCTAATCTGCCAAAGAGATTGATGATTCCAAACGAAAGAACCCTTACCACCTTCTTGAGAATGTATCAACACCTGAAGATCACCCCATAACATCAATCCAGCACCAGCAACAAGATGGTTTTCATAGTATGTGACCACCATGCCATACAACTTCAATAGATCCTGTCTATCCACCATATGAAGGATCTCCTTTAGAGTGGTAAAATGTTTGGTAGACTGATCCGACCTGTAAAGAACATTAATTTCTCCCAGAGGAGTAGAGATCACCTCCCAACCAGCAAGAGCAGACCAAAGAATAGGATCCTCATCTGTAGAGTCCTCATCAGAAACAACCTTGATGAATGTCTTATCATCTGCATTTAAATCTAATTCTTTAAGTATAGATTTTATCTTAGTTAGACGATTCCTGCCATGAGACTTCCTCCTTGTGCCAGAAGATTTGGTTGAAGAATCAACTAGTGGAACACTAGAAAATCACTAATCCACCCTCTTGAACCATTAGTCTGCAAAAGGTGAGGCCAATACACACAAAACATATACAACAAAATGGAAAGGAAAATTAACTATCAGAATGAACTAATTACAGACAAGCAAGAGGAACTAAAACTACCAGTAGAAAAAGTTAAAACTACCAGGAGAAAAATACAACTACTAGGAGAAACATAGTGTAGCAAGAAAAACTAAGTGGTAAAAAAGAAATTTTAAAAACCAACTTTTTAGAAACTTTTACAACAACAGTCCTCCCCTTGGACTCAAATCCTCCCCTCAATCATAGTATCTATGGATTGAGCATCCCAATGTTAACCACAAGATGAGTAAACCTAGGTCCATCAAATGCCTTGGTTAACAAATCAGCCACATTATCATCAGTATGTATTTTAAGCACTTGAATAAGTTTCTTGTCATTAGCATCTCTTATGAAATGGTGCCTAATTTCTATGTGCTTAGTCCGTTGGTGAAAAACTGGGTTTTTAACTATGCAAATGGTACTTTGGTTATCAATAAAGATTTTGGTATTCATAAAGTTATACCCATAATCTAACAACTGATTTTGTATCCAGAGTACCTGACCACAACAGTTAGCAGCAGCAACATACTCAGCTTCAGTGGAAGAGGTAGCCACAATTGTTTGCTTCTTGCATTGCCATGAGATCAACCTCCTACCCAGAAACTGACATCCACCAGTTGTGGATTTCCTATCCTTGTTTGCCCCAGCATAATCACTGTCACTATAAGCTTCAAGCACAAAAGGTGACTCTCTAGGGTACCATAAGCCCAACCTAGGTTGGCCTTTAAGATACTTGAAAATCTTCTTCACTGCTTCTAAATTTTAGTGTCTAAGGGGGACCCAAGCCATTTATGACTTGGGTCTGCCTTGTGGATCTGAAAAGGTTGTCCATGAAGATGTATGAGATCCACTATTGTTCTTGGGTACCCAGTATAAACCTTTTCTATGTGTTTTCCAAGAACAACCTGCTGAGGGCTTAACAGCAGTTGCCCATCTCACCCCACCATATTTCATATGATTATAATACATTTGAGGTACATATGGTGTATAAGTCTGAAAATAAGAACTTGTAGGTCTATTTAAATGGGGCATAGGTTTTAGCAGTACTTTTCCACCAACCAGAAGTTACTGATGGAGAATATCCTCTATCAGTAGGAACTGGAAAAGGCCTATTTTGCCTACCAGTAGGAACTGGTGCAGGCACCTTTGGCTTACCAGTAGGAACTGGTTGTGGTCTAGCAGGAGGAATGTTTACTTTGCCAGTCCTAAGAAGTACAACTTGTGGGACAAACTGATTTTGATGATTAACATTATTCCTACTATGTACAGGTCCCACCCCATTACCAACAGTCTTATTAGCCATTTGTTTCTCATAAAAATCACAATCCTTAATAAGATGAGTACTACTACCACATACAAAACATAACTTAGAAACAGATGAAGCATTTTTCCTAAAATGACCTGCCTTTTTATTAAAATAACCATTCTTATTACAAAAGGTCCTAGAAGTGTTTTCATTCTTATCAGAACTATTATAAGAGAAACTAGGTAAATCCTGAACAATAATGGGTTCTTAGATAGGTGTCCCAACATTGGACTCAATCTCAGCTTCACTCTCAGATGTGGATACACTGGAAGTTGATGCACAGGAGGTAGAATCATTTGACTTGGGCTCTGAAGATTTGACACTAGAATCACTAGAGGCAAAGTCATTTGTGTTGACCTCTGAAGACTTGTCACTGTTATCACAAGAGACAAAGTCATTAGACACAGAATTAGAGTCACCAGAGGTTGAGGACTTTATACCATAAGACATTTGTGATTCATCCAAGTCAATGTGATCTGATAGAGGAGTGTAGTCTCCAGAAAGAGGTGGAGGCACAACTTTCATACTATCAGCTTTGGCAAACCTATTGAAAAGAGGTCTACCTTCCACTTCTTCAGAGTTAGTGGTAAATACACTAAATGCAGAGTCATCCCATCCTAACTCATTTTCCCTTATATAATTATTAAATCCCAAACCCACTTTTGTTCTAACAGACATGGAACTATCAATTAACCTGAACAAGTTTTTGGAAGAGGTTCTCCACTTTTCAATTTGTACTGAGTGATTATCAAGTTTTGTCTATAATTCTTTCTTAGCAGTCTCAGCAATAGCATTTATTCTTTCAGAATGTTTTAGCAGATTAGTTGTATTTTCTAGTTCAATAGACAACACCCTAATCTTGTCTTCAAGTGTCAACTGATTTTTCTGAAGAACTCTCTTTTGTTTTTCCAAAGTTTTAAGTGAGTTCTTATAAGCTTGAACTTGTATAAAATATTCACTATTTTGTTCATTAAGTTCATTATGCTGCTTTTGAAGTTCATTATACTTATTATCACAACCAAAAGGGCAGTTATGTACCTCAGAAGTGACACCCATGAGAGCAAATTCTCCAGCATCACCTGCAGTACTGGCTTCCTTTGTATCAGCTCCAGTGATCAAGTTGTATATCTTGGCAGCACCTTCTTCAATTGCATCCTCAGTATCACAACCAGCAATCATACCAAACTCTTTAGGAGCAGTGTAGGTAGATGAAGAATAGCTTGGACTATCTGCATATGACATCTTTTTGCTAGCACTGGTGGTACTAACAAATGCAGAATGGCTTGGACCTGCAGATTGGCTTGAGGAAAAAGTAGAGTATCCTTTGATATCTACCTCAAGAGTCTTTAACTTGTAGTATAAATCATCAAAAGAAAGAAGTTCAAGTCCACCTTTGGTTTTCAAGGTTAAAGCTACCTGAGACCATGATGAAGGCAAAGCTCTTAGAAACTTGAGATTAATATCTTCATCCTCTGGCTTGGCCTTGAGTTGGTTAAGCTGACTTAGAATCTTCTGCATCCTGTCATACCCTTTGTGCAATCCCTCTGCTTCACTAATTCTGAACTCTGAAAATTCTTGCTTCAGCATAGACTTTCTCATCTTCTTGGATTCGGCATTTCCACCAAACCTAGCTTTGACTGCATTCCATATATCCCTTGCATCATCCATATAATGGAAATCAGCCACATGATCATCAGGAATAGACTGAAGCAAGGTAGTTCTTGCCTTTGATTCCCTCTGAACAGCAATGTGTTCATCTGCAGTCGTTGGGGGAAGAATAATGACCCTTCCATCATGATCTCTTCCAGTCCTTTTCAAGTTGTTGCCATTTTGAATCACCTTCCAGATATTCATATCATTGTTTGTGATCCAGTATTCCATCTTCATAGCCCAGACCTCATACTCATCCTTCTTCAAATAAGAAAACTTTGCATTGTTGTTTGAGACAGTGGTAATGATTTGAGGTTGAATGTTTTGTTGTTGTTGAGCAATGGTGGCTTCACTATGAACACTAGTATCATCGCTTTCATTGTCAGATCCTGCCATTTTAAAGGTGTAGAGAGGTGTTTGGTTGTGAGGTTTATAAGGATCTAGGAATATTCTTCTTATGAGAGACTCTTAATAAGCTCTGATACCACTTGTTATAGCCTGTTCTTCAGCATGTAACCTCTTTGCAGCCTCCTCACCAAGTCTATCATCTTCCATCTGCTTGAGTGTCCTTTCTTTGACTGTAATGTCTTCTTCTTCCACCATTGGAGTTTTTCCTTTGTTTGAAACACCAGCAGGAGCAACACCAGTAGGAACAGCAGTAGGAATATGGGAACTAGAAGCACCACCAGGAGGAATATTGGAATCAACAATCACAGCTGCATTAGCCAATGCAAGTAGAGCATCCAAATCCACATCTTGCTCTCCTCCTTCTTCTTGGTCAGAATCACTCACAACCACCTTCCTTTTCTTGGTCATGAGTTTTACCTCCATTGCTTGGACTTTCTTGACCAACTTTCCCACCACATCCTTAAATAGCTTCTTGGTGTCCTTGAGCTCAGTTTCCAATGAAGTTACCTTCTGCACAAGAGTAGAAACTATAGAGGACACAGCAGTTAGTGTAATAAGGTCCTCTGCACCTCCTGAAGTGTGACCTGCAGGGGGAGCTTGAGTGGACCTTGGTGGAGATGCATGGAAAGAGCCTCCCAAAGGTTCATCTTCCACATTGGTGGAAGTGAAAGGGTCATCATCAGTCTTATGGACTCGTGAGAAGGAAGCTATATTTGGGTCTGAACTTTGACCATGCTCAAAGACAGGAGCAATAGGGTCAGAAGTTTGTTGTCTTGGGGGTGTAGACAAATGGTCTTGAGGTTGGTCAGGTTCAGGCATAGGCTCAGGAATAGGTTCAGGTATGGGTGGTGGGACAGCTTGTGCAGCTACCCCTGCACCTTCACCTTCTTGATCTTGGGGAAGCATAGCAGCTAAAAGTTGCATAGGTTGCCCCTCAAAGTTGAGCTTCATATTAGCAAAAAGTTTACTAGATAGCTTGAACACATGGTATTGTCTTGTAAAACTAGTTTCTATACCCAAAATGGTTTGAAGAAATCTAGGATACATTAAGAACTTTTTAGCATTTCCTATGTTACTAACCATCCCCTTAAAAATGTAGCTAGACCAGTTAAATTTTCTCCCATCAGATAGACAAATAAGAGCAACAGCAAGTGAGCTACCAAATTGATCCCAACTACCAGACTTGGTACTGAGACAGTGAAGAATGGTGTGGACCAAAAACCTCCATTGAGGTGAAAACTTGTTCTTGTAAAAGGTTAACTTGCCTTCAGTGACATACCCAAGGTTATCCATTCCAGAATAGATTTCCGCAATGGGTAAATCATCAATACCACCATCATCAGCTAATTGAAGTTGACTTCTTACTGAGTCCTCAGTAATGGTGTAGGGAGTCTCATCAATGGTAGCTAGGATAGCTGGGGGACCTAACTCAGGAGACCTGAGTGTAGCCGTAGACCAGAATTGTTTGACTAATGAGTCAAAGATGATGGGGTCATTTGTGAGAGCATACCTTATGTGAGAAGCCCTCAAGAAGTCAAGAATCTGATGATAATCATCACTTCCTGTGGGTTTTTGCAAATAACCCACTTTGTTGTGTTCATCCCTGTATCTTAGTGCGGCCATTGATGATTTTGAAATAGGGTTGAGATTTTGTGCTGGGTGTAGATCGCAATTGAGAGTTGATACTGGTAGAGAGTGGTAATTTAATTTATATAGAGTAATGATCTCAATTTCTATTGGACCGTTTGGAAATTAGGGTTTTATGGAAAAAGTAACTGTTAAAATGTGAGAAAACAGTAATTATCCATTTAAATAGGAAACCCTTTGACGAATAAAATGCCAAAAATATCGTAACGGTAACTTTTAATGAAGATAAAACTCAATTTAATCTACCAGCACGAACGGACATAACCAGCACAAAGAAAAGTCAACCAGAAGGAAAATTAACATTACCAGTAGGAAGTGGTCAACCAGTAGGAAAATTAACATTACCAGTAGGAAGTGGTCAACCAGTAGGAAAAATGGAAACTACCAGTAGGAACTCTGGTAACACCAGAGGGAACACTTAAACTACCAGTATGAACTCTTTTTCATCAAAATAAGGCCACCTGGTCCATGTAGAACACTAGAAAATCACTAATCCACCCTCTTGAACCATTAGTCTGCAAAAGGTGAGGCCAATACACACAAAATCCTTCTATGGATTTCTATTCACGAACAAGGAGAATTGTGTTTTTCTGGATCCCCCTATTTCCCTAAGCCGTGGGTTCTTTTTGTAGTGGTGAAACCCTAATCGGCATCTCCTAAAAACACGTGAGAATAATATGCATGACTCTTCCTAATTTAGCTCATGCATATCCTCATCTCTAACTAACTAAAACCTTATCCGGGAATAACTATTTGACTCTACCAGGACTAAGTAATAACCTTACCAGCAGGAACTACATACCTGCCAGTAGGAACTACTACTCTACTAGTAAGAACTACATACCTACTAGTAGAAACTAAGTATTACAATTATTCCTAACATAGTCCTTACTTCAAGAAACCCCCAATACGCCGTATCCAAGACATTGGATACGCCGTATCGAAACCTACTTCAGACCTTATAAATAGAAAACTTAAAAACAAGTTTTAGGTGTGCTAAATCATATTCTCGATACCTAAACTATAAAAGTCGATTTTCAGAGGAGAAAAAGAGAAGAAAAGGTCAAGCATCGCGATTCATTCTATAGGAGACAACGTGTAATTTCTTATACTCTTGTAATCGTTCAGTTTTTTGTATCATTCATTAACTCGGTTAGTTTACCTTGGCTAAATCATTACTTTTGTATTAATTATGACGTTTGAAGGCTAATACCTTCGGGTATTAGCCATTGTTATGAAGATTTTAATGTTTGGTTTGTTTATCTCGATTTCTTAATTTATCGTTTAATTGTTTGTTTATGTTTATCAATTTATACTTGTTTTGTGCTTAAGTATGTGACCTATCATTCAACTGGGTCTAGTCATACATATTTAATGCACTGCAACTTCAGTGTTGTTTGGGCGTAGGCTAAGTGTCCAGGATAGTTCTCCATATTGCAATTTATATATCTAGAATCATATGATCACAAATATTGACCTATCTTTGCCCTTTGATTGTAAGCTTAGTTGAGCCATAAGGTGACCTTGGTATTAATGAGTACATTCTAATTAGTTGGTAAAGACTCAGACAGTGGACTACTAGTATATAAAGAGCCGTTAAGCAGTAAGTGGGAAAAGTCTCTATGAGCTAGGGTTTAACAAGATCACCATTCCCTTAATCCCTAAGATGAATTATAATCAATATATTAGGATGCTTTATGCGGATGAGTTTAATTATGACAGAATTCTACGTATCTAGCTCTTAGGAAGAAGTCCCGCCTAAGTCTAAGAATGATATGCCGCTTCGAGATAAGTAATCGTTGCACTAATAAACAAACCCACGTTCTGATTGGATTAACAATGGTTAATACAGTTTTCTTATATTTGGCTAGACCGCTCTTTTATCTTCTGTTAATTTGCTTGCGTGGGTTAAAGTGTCTTGAATTAGTTTTAGTCACCACAAAACTTGTGCTAGTCTCTCAGGCTAACCCCCCCTTCCATTAGATTTAGGATTAACATAGGTTTAGCATAGATTAGACTAACTTAGATTAGAAAAACCAAAGTATTAATATATTGAAAGATTTAATATCGCTCCAAGTGTTCGACACCCTACTTACCACGAAACTCACATCGACCGGGTACACTGCCCGTTAAAGTGTTATTTTTGGTTAAGTCAGAAAAATATAAATTTAAAACTTAAATCATAATTTAACACCACACAACGACACAATCAATCATGGGGATTTATGGATGCATTATCTACAAATCTAAATGTGTTAAAAATGGTGGAAAAGTGTGTTAAAAGTGGTGAAAACGAATTGAAAAAGGCTCCTCTATTTATAGGAAAAAGCTGAATAGAACCGGCTACTGTTCACCAAGGGAACCGGCTTGTAAATCAAAGGGAACCGACGATGCTCCTATGAAACCGGCTACACTGTTCATCAGATCCAAAAATTCTTTTGTAATCTTTAGTAAAAATCATTTTCTTTTTTATGTTTCTTTAGTTAACTTTGTATCTTTTATAACATAAAGTGTGCAAGTTAACTATTGTATACTTGCTAAAATGTTTATATAAAAATACTTATAAATGCAAAATGTGAAATAAGGTTTGATCATAATGCAACATAACAAACAAGTATGAACCTGTGTTGTAACATACGAGGACTCGAGACGTCGAGAGATGTTGATGTATGTTAAGACAAAATATGATTACGAGTCACTTGTACATTTGACTTTATGTATTACAAGTTACAATATTGTCATTATCAAAATAAACTAGAATGTGTAGATTAAATACCGTAATATTTGCACTAACAGACAATTTAATCATCTTTATATATTTAATGTTCGTAAATGAGGAAGTTTTAATCATAGTCAATTACTTGGGAATGATTAAACACTTATGTCATTTGACGTGCAATAAATATGTATACAAATATTGTCTTTATGAGTCTTCTCTAAAAGGAAACTCATTTAAACCTCATTATCAAATCGATAGGTTAAAGATAAAACAAATTCCAAGAATATGATTATCTCCTTTTTGGACAACATTTCTTCATTCATAGTATTTGAGTCATTCATTAAATTCAAGATCTAATAATGCATCTCATATGGTTAGCAGGTTCAATGTGATCCTCTAACTCATAATCCTCACCATTAATATAAAAACATATCATGAGATATCCTTGCAGATCTATGAATATGAGTAATCATCATTCTAAGGTTCATCATTTCCATGTTTAGCCTTAGTGATAACATCAAATATTTAATACTTTTTCATATCAAATTCCCACGTTTATTGCATTGCTTTATATCGTTTTGGTACTTAATTCGTTAATATTTTGTATTTTAGGTAATTTGGGCAATGGAACGGAAAAGATGCGGAAAAACGGCTTTTTATATCAAAATCCGCATTATTCATGTGTTACGGCGTAATTGACACATTGGTTACGCCGTAACGTTGCTGACGAAGGGATTATGGCGTAAACATCTTTGGGTTGTGCCGTAATCAGTTATTTATCACGAAGATTTGGATACTTTGAAGACAATCATTTATTTAATACGAAGATTCGTTGCTGACGAGGCTTTACGACGTAATGTCCCATATAGTTATGCCGTAATCATTTATTATGGAAATTATATTGTTGCTGACTAAGGGTTACGGCGCAACACGATTATTAATTACGCTGTAACCAAAATATCTCTTAAAGAAGGAAAGCCGCGTCAAGAAGGTTACGGCATAACTGTGTATTTGGTTACGCCGTAAAATCACAGGAGCCGAAAGTGTGCAAGTTACTTCAAAGTTTCACTTTCTACTACATAGTTCAGGGGCTGATTTCGTACACTTGCCAAACTCTTTCAATTGTATAAATATGGGACGAATTAACATTCTGATATATACAAATCAGTGGGACAGTCAATTCGAAAGAAAAGTGGAGGAAATTAAGTGAGTTGCTTAGGTGTAGGGCAAACCCTTCGGGGTTTGCCATGGCGTTCGACTAGGGGATCGAGAGCATTAATTTCGCACAACTTGTAATTATACTTTAACTTTTTGTGGTCAATTTAATTATATTATTTTGGCTTATTTGATCCATCATATAATTGTTGATGATATTTTTATTAGTTATGTTTTATTATTTGTTATTTGGCATTTAATTATTTATTATCCATTCGGTTAATATGTCATGAACTCGTTGTTTTATTGCGTTCTTTATTAATTTATAAAGTGCACTTAGAAATCCTTGGATTCCCTACTAGGTTTTGATATAAGGTTGAGCGCGCACTAAAAGTGTGTATTAGGTGTATCCCAAACCTTGTGCGCGCGATTGATTGCAAAGTGACCTATACTCGTAATTGTTCGACCTTGACCTATGAGGCGACTTTAGCATTAATTCCCGGTTAGGAGTATGAGCTAACAAGGAAACCACCTGTTAGAATAAGCGTATCTTATAAGTTAAAATAAATCTTAAAAATTGTGTACTGAGAATAGGTTAATTCTCCCTGCGAGTTCATTCCACTCAATAGACATAGGTTAGGTTTCAAATATCAAATTAGACCTAATGATTCTAGTCTCCATCTAAGATTGCGATAAGACATTGCACTAGAGATCATAGTAATTAATTGCATTTTTCCTTTCTAGTTGTTCATCACTATACCAATTCCCTTTTCGACAAACTAAGCTTACCACCAAAACAGCTAGATAATAATCTAAAATATTCAAACAAGCTTTTTTTCCTGTTTTCTTAGGTAGGTTAATAAAATCAATTAGACGATTAGAGACATAAACTGTTCTTTGGGTGGACACATGTACTTACCAATCACTACACTATACACGATAGGGTACACTGCTCTTTAGTGCGTAGGAATAGTCAAGACAGTTAGGGTTTTATAAATGTAAAACCTGACGTAGTTTTTATTTAAAAGAAATTATGCATTACTTAGTATGACATTTGCTGGTGCGTTTAGAAGGTTTATGTATTTTATTCTTGAAGTAAATCAAGATCTACATAACTTTCACTTGCTTTAGCAAAGTGAGACTCCCACTCGCTTCTTGTACATTTGAGATTGTTTTCAAATAACTCAGCATGATGAGCAACATAAACTTTATTCTCGTGTGGGTTGCAGAAATGGCATCCCATCGTTTCCTTTGGGTATCCAACAAAATACACTTAACATTTCTAGGCATTTGTTAATAATAATCTCTAAGAGATTCCAAGATTTAAAACTTCAATCAGACACAAGAATACATCTCATTTAATCTTAATTAACCTTCTAGGTTTGGAGTCTAATTGGTTCGGGGGGTGGTAGTTAGAATTGTGAGAGGTGAAGGGTGTGGGGTGTGGGGGGGGGGTGTGTTGATTGAGGTGTGGGGGTTGTAATTGGTGTGGTGAGAGAACTATGTGTGGGTTGATTAGTAGTTTACTAGGGATTTGGGTTAGGGTTGAGCTGGGAGATAAGAGAAAGGAGGTTCGACAAAGCCGATTTAGTATTCAAGGGTCTAATCGCCGTTTGGTATCCCAACTGAGAGTAATAGATTACTCCAAAGAGATACCAAATCTAACAATCCAACTTAGAAGGTATAATCTTCTGATCGACCATAGGGTGCCAGCGCGAGCGTTAAACCATCATTCGGTAGCCTTCATGCAGTAGGGCTGTCGTTCTATCCAAGGATCCAGCAGCGAGGTCACCTTGGCGGACAGCGAGCGCGTATGATCCTACTCGCCAAGTCACCTCGAGTCTCGTCTGTATCTTAATTCTTGTCGATTATCGATAGTCACATGCAGACCGTAGTGTTGTCCTTATCCGGATCGATCAATTATCTAAGCATTAGATCTCGAAGAAATCTATTTAGAGGCAGGAATTGAACATGATCAGATTATTAAAGACACCATGTTAACGATCTAGAGTCATATTACAGTTAAGCGACTACCAAGTTCTTATCTAACAAGGAGTCACGATAAGGGACTGTCTTGAGTTTCCCCGATGAACCCTAGCGTCAGAAACATTAGGGAGTCGGTATGGCTACGGGCATCGCTGCATGATGATTAGTATCGTATAAGTATCTACAATCGAATACTAACCCTGCTACTTACTGCTCTAATGAACTATATCGCATGGTCGGATACATTCCGCGTATGTAGTGGACTCACCTTATTCTTCGCGCTCTTACATAAAACTGTTCAATCCGTTTGGCTGTGGACTGGCTAGTGAAGGCTTATTGGTTCTATACTAACAGTTCAATCACGGTGACCGAGAGCTTGCGAACAAAGCCTCTCCCATAGTTCTAGGGAGGACACACAGTGGGCATCAAGAGACAACTGTCGTCTAGCGCACTGCCAAGGCTCATGTGTCATACTATAAAACGTAAATAACACTCGTCGGAGGTACTATGATAGGGAGGATTAGTGATATCTTCACCGAACCGTTGACCACTGTAGTTACAACCGATGACTCTCGTCAGTGTCTCTATGACGATTTTAGCTTAACATAGAAGACATAATAGTAAGTGAAATGGCGTGAGTACTGACTAATTTCACGAAACCTTTCAGTCCAGTAGTGTTAATACTATCCGAGCGTCTGTCTTCTAATCACACACATGTGTCATGCGTTGTATCGCGTCTGTATGGCTCAGGTAACTTAATACTGATCATAGTACTTTAATGTGAATGAACATATTAAAGATCATCTTACACACACAAGTAACACTAAAGAGATGTTGTTTACAATAAGCAACCCTTACCCTTACAGTGATAGGTTCCATTCAAAAGTCCCGATCCAAATGATTCTCAAAGTTCTATGTCCTATCTTAGTTATCGTATCCTTTTTCCTTTACAACATGGATAATAGCGGAGAGATATGGTGAGCTAATAATCTTCGTAAACGCAATTAGTCTACGTGCTATAAACTTAAAGGCAAAATGAATCAAGGCCGTCTGTACTGTGCGTTGCGGATCATATCTCATCATTATAGTAGGCGCTATCTACATATAACATAGGTCGTTAGTTGCGTCTGTGTCATCCTGCATTGGGTAGTTATGATCGATCGCTTATTTGACGCTCCATGAATACTAACATGAGAACTACGTGGGTTCGTGACCCACAAAGTGTGAATTTGGTTGCATGTTATCTATGGCCTATATGAATCTGGATTCGATTACATACTCTTTAGCGCTATCAGCCGCCGAGAGCGATCTGTTAGCAATTTTTTTAGTCCATTGACATGTGGACCAATATACAAAGCATAATAGCAGATGTGTGAATCTACTATATCATACTCATAAAAATTCGAGACTGAACAGGTGGGCCACGTTTGCATCACACACTTATTGAAGAGTTGATATGGAAAACTTTAGCGAACACAGTGTGGTCCAATTTTACTATTCAAATACGGGGCCAAGCTCGGGTGACACACTATGCGTCTACAGAAGTGGAGTAACTTAGGTTAGCAAACATCGACACGGACGAATTATAATAATATCTCATACTTACCGTGTTCAAAGACACTTAGTAGCCACAAGTCTACAGAGTTAACCAAGCAGGTATTTTACTTATAATAATACCGTAGTCTAGCAGGTGGTATTCCTTAGCTTACTCGTAACAGCTCCGCCTAAAAATGAATCATGTCTAGGATTAATTTATACAGACGATAGATATCTAGAGTACCCGGATCTAACTGTTCGTAATTGTGTACCCTGAGTGTGCAACAGCATTCATCAGAATCATGCTCACACAATATATACACCCCTGAGTTAACACAAGACGGTCTCTTTGCCAAAAAATCGTAATATGAATCTAAGTTACTGCGGTCTACAACAGAGTAAGAAGGCTTGTGACACCCTAAGATCTAGGATTACTGTTCAGAATTACAACCGCTTATCTGATATTTACGAAATGTACTAGTCACTCGTACCTACTAGAAACATAGACCTCACAACCGTTACCTATCAGAACATAGTTTGATGATGTGGAATCTTCGCGTATCCACGTAATCAGTTAGAATACTCATTTCTTCAGGTAACTCGGTGCAACTGTTATAAACCACTATGTTAATGGAATCAGGCATAGCGTACATAGAAACAAGTCTGTGAATGTGTATTCTCAGCTACGACGTGTAGATGAATCCCGACAGGTATCACGCCGATATGGATAATAAATAATTAGTGAAAAGGACAATTATGAATGATCAAATAGGAAATATCTTTTCTGCGCTACTAAATAGTGAAACAGTAATTACGTTTGTTAATTCATCGATAATGAGTCACTTACTTCACAATATTTACGTTTTAAGACGGGGGAGTGCCGACATGATTCTGTGTCGCTGCTTATCAAGAAAAGTGTAGGGTATGAGATAGGTGTTTGGGAGTTTGCTGACTGTTTCGTGCTAGTAGTCGTATAGTACGTAGCGTACTTGTCTTAGACTGGATGTCCTCTACTCTTTGGAAAGTCCAAGCTCTATCAGATAAGGCGCCGAGATGCGGTGGTCTTACGCAGTGTGGGTCGATCTACTAGCTACGTTATATATGAAAATGAATGGGGGAGCTTTAATTCGATTTGTATTATAAAAGGGAGGTGTTAGGGGGGGAGAGTGGCGAGAGGGTGGCTGGGTGGGGTTGGGTTTGGGGCAAACGATACTTTGGATTGTTAGTGTGAAAGAATTATTTCACTAGGGGATTAAGGAGAGAGTGAGCGCAGAGGGGTATGATCGGTGGTGGGGAGTTTTATAACAATTGCTAGATCATGTATGGTCGAGATAGAATGATTCATAGGGAGAAGTTAATACTGATTCCTTTATTTCACAAAAGATAATTTAAGAAAAAAGTTTATGTATTAAACCATCAAGGGTTTGTTTTGTTGAGAACAAATAAGCAAAGGCATTCAACGTGTTCTTGCTACGATCTCATGAATCCAAACAATAACATGAATGGACAACTTCAAATCCATCAAAGTTACAGTCATTTTCAACAAGTTTATTCCAAATTCATAAAATATAGAAGAGAAACTATTTTTTACCGATTCAATGCGAAAATGTAGATTTTCATCAGAACTTTCAACAACTAAACCCGGATTATATGAATCCACTCTGTCACAACGGATACAACTTGTTTATAACTTCTTTACTTCCACTTTTTGATGATCAAAACCTGGAGTTGGATGAACAATAAGAGTGTTCAACCCACAACTCCCTAAAAGAATCTTCTTATGTGTTTTCTCTTCAATTAGAAGAGAGAATAATGATTGTGTTGCTTTTTTTGTGATTGATCCTAAATTCGTCCTCTATTTATAGTGAAGGATCCCTCATCAGTTGGTGTGAAATGGCAAGTGAAAAGACATGCTATCAATGCTGAAATTCAATTTTTGAGTTAATGCAGCAGAAGTGTGTCGTACTTCCTTGATAAGTACGTCGTACTTCCCATCGTTTGCAAAGTACGTCGCACAATTGGAACGTATGCGACGTACTTTCTTCAAATCATTTAATTCTTTGTTTTTCTTTGTTGCTGGATCCTTCTTTAACAGTCGTTAGTCCTCAATGACGAATATTCTTTACGTTTTTAGTCCTTTTTGACATATTTAGTCCTGAAACAGTTAACACATAAATAAGTGCATAATCAATTCATATTTAATGTATTTTTATAGATAATTTGTCTAATATTAGGAGATAATTTATGTATATTTGGAGTGTTATCAAATCCCTCCCCTCCATACTTAGCTATTGCTTGCCCTCAAGCAATCTAAGCGAAAATATTTATAAATCAATGATCACAAGCGTTAGATAACACAACAAAGCAACTCATGAAGATTTTTTTGTATAATTCACACTCCCTTAATTTTGTGAAGTAGATATGTGTAAGTCACTCAAATCGCACAGTCATGATTTATTTAAATTACCATAGGCTTGTACAAGAAACTAAACTCCAACGACATGGCGTAAGCACCGGACATTAACTTCAAAAAAGGTTAAATAATAATAGAATTTAAGGTTTGTATTGTTAAAAAGAGTTTTGAATTAAATTATGGGTAAAAGTCAAAAAATACCCACGAACTTTTAAAAATGTCCCAACATCACCAACGAACTAAATTTTGTCCTACCTACACCAACGAACTTGTTTGTTATGTGTCAATGTCACCAATATGACCGGCTAGTTATCCACGTCATTAATTTTTTATTTTTTAATTCCACATCACCTTCCATCATTTCTCCTCCATCACCACCACCATTTTTCAGTAGACTATTTCTCCTTCATTTCTTTAGCACTTTTTAGTTATAATTTCTTTTTCTTTTGTAACAAAATTCCTCATTGAAGATAGCTTAGCTAAAAATTCTGGTAACATACAAACGATATCTAATTGAACTTGACATAGCACAAAGAGGTCATTAAAGTGACTCTTTCTTGGGCTTCCATTTTTTTTCTTTTTTAAATCTGCCTAAGACAAACAGAGATTCGTTCTATCTGAATTGAACTTGCCAACAGGAGAAACTGATTATTCCTGGATGTCACTCTTTTTGTTTTATTACATGTACATGAATCTTCTTTGTTCTGGCTCGTGATTCATTTTCTCTCGACTTCCAATTTAGTTTTCTAGCCTTTATTCGTGTAAACATAAACATAAACAAAACTTCATGAAAAAAGAGTTCTTTATGGATGACCATCTTGCTTCCTTAACACCTACAGCAACTGCCACGTTTGACTCGGTAGGAGTATCATATTTCATTTCATTTGTGTGGTTAGTTGGCCACAGATCTGGGCACAAAGACCTTATTTTGGTCCAAGAGTTCACAAGATAACATCACTATATATTAGACGAGGAGGATGTATCTAGAGGTCCACAAACCATGATGTGGTTTGTTGGGATAAATTAGATGATGATGATGTTGATTATGACATATAACGATGAGATTAGGATTAGTATTGGATTTGATTGGTGTTGTTGATGTTGTTGGCTGATGTTGATGTTCTTGTTGATCGGTGTTGTTAATGTTGTTGGTAGTGGTAAATGAGAAGATGAAGGAGATAAACTTTGACTTTTTTTTGAAGTGGAAAGCCTACGTGGCATGACATAAGATTATTAAAAAAAACTGGTGCCAGTGTGGAGATAACTGCCACGGTGTCGGTAAAAATTTATGATATGGGTGATATCGGAACAATATTTAAAAGTTCGTTGGTGTAGGTAGGACGAAATTTAGTTCGTTGGTGATGTCGGGACATTTTTGTAAGTTCGTGGGTATTTTTTGACTTTTACCCTTAAATTATAATCCATCTTATCCGTAGTTCCATCGAACTTTTCATAACTCTGACATTTTTCTTTCCTTTTCTCATCATTATATTTTTTTTGAGCACTTCACTTCACTTTGCTTGGGGGAAACTTGCTTTTCGCCCATACTTAGGTTAAGCATACTACTTCAAATGAACTTAGAAGACGCGACCTTCACATTTCATTATAATAGCAATACTTGCAATTACGCGTAATAACTTGTACGGATAAAACTTCATATGATTTGATTAAAAAGTCTTTTTTACAAAGTTATTTATATTTATATTTTTCGTTTGAATAATACCTCTTAATCAGAAAAATATTTGTAACACACGAACGTGCTCTTACTACGGTCTCGTAAAGATTTCAAACACAAGTTCTAGAATTAACAAATCACCGGCACACTCATATGATTCAAACCGATACCAATGCTCCAGAAAAGATGACAAATTAGAAGTACACAGCCGTAATGACGGATGAGACACTTGCAGTTGCATTCGAACCTTAACTCAAGAAAGCTAAAGGTAAAATCACTCCCAATAGATAATAAAACTTTACAATTTTGTAGATAATGAGTAAAATATGCTAGCAAGTTATCAATCAAGAGTCAGATTCGCTTTATTGTGATCAATTGAAATTTTTTTAATTTTTTTTAAGTTTATAGTTATTTTTTTTAATTTCATGATTTTTTCTTTGTTTATTTTTCTCATTTATCTCCCCCTCATACTTAATATGAGCATTGCCCCTAATGCCAAAATATTATAGGAAAAAGATAAACGGGAAAAGTTGATAGGGTAACACTTCCCTTCATTCGTAGCTTGATCAGATTCGTACATGCTAGAGATTGAGCCTTCGTACGCAAATACCATATATTATTTTCTTGTAACCTGTTAATATTAAGAACAAACAATACACCACAATCCATATATATATTAGTCCTAATAAGAATGATAATTAAGAGTACGAAATAGATTTTTGTTTTAATGCCAACATAGGCATTTTACACGCCATAATAATAATAATAAGTTTTTTTTATAAAACATAATAATATTCATAATATTTGGACTAATGTCCTTTACATCAAAGATCAATCCTACATGGATTTATAACATCTTGACGTGTTTTATTTTTGACTCAACATAGAAAATTAAAAAGACACACTGGGAGGTGTACGAGATACGCTTCCTTTATTTCCTTATAATCTCGTTTTTAGAACCACTCAGATGACATAATGTCACTGAGTTTGCAAGGCTTTAAATACTCTCTTTCTGTGGTTTATGTCTGGAAACCATTATTGTATTCATTCCCTTCTGGATCCACAATACTGCATTTAAAATGCCACGTTCCATCCCCTTCAACTTTTATGTATGAACTTTCAGCATATTTCGTCATCCAGTCGTTATTTTGTAATGGTACTAGAAGTGAGAAAAGCTACTATTTTCTTCCATATGCAAATTTTTCTAAATGGGTTTAGTATATCTAGTGGGTTGCTTACAGAGCTATCATTTTCTAGGTTGTCTGGCCCGTAGATAGGCTTCTCATCTTTATCTCTATTTTTAAATATTTCTTTTTCACTATCATTGTTCTCTTCTTCAGTTTTAACCTTTATTGCAGCTATGGGAAATTGTTAATGACAAATGTCATCAAAAGTAGACGTGGTTCCTTTAATTGTATTTATAATTCCTCCACGGGTGTAAAGAAAACTTCTCCTCACAACTATTGGTACATCCTTATCTACAGGTATATCTAGGACTAAGAACCTTGTCAGAATCGTGATTACGCCAACTTGACATAAAACATCCCTAAGGATTCCCATTGGTTCAGCTCTTGAGTGGTCCAACATTCGGATTTTATCTGCTATAGCTTCGACTTCTCCTGCCCCTATTTGCATGTAAATGCCGTAAGGTAAGACATTAATGTTTGAGCCAGTATCAGCTAATGTGTGTGTATCATACTTTCCTTCAACACGTATAGGAATAACAAAAACTCTTGGATCATTCTTCTCTCTAAGTGTTTTATAATTTCTTATAACTTCTTTTATAGCTTCTTCTTCCCCTTCTTCTATTTCCTCATCCAGTTTGAGTTTGTCTTGTAAAATGTTGTCAAGTAATTTCTTGTGTTGGTCACAATTCTTAAGCGTCTCAATTATTGGTCTTGATTCTTATAACATCAATACTATTTCATAAATGTCTCTTTTTAGCTTATCATGAGCTATCTCTTTAGTAAGCGGTTGTTTGGTACTTAATGATGGTCCTTCATCACTATAAGTCATTTTATAATTTCCTTTTATTTTTCCCTTATTTTAAGAATTCTTTTCCATGTTACACACAAATGGCAGTAATTCATCAATCTCGGGTATGTCCCCAAAATCGATATTTTCCATTAGATCATCCCATTCATCTCTAGGATCATCTGAACTGTCTGAGTTATCATGAAAAGGATTCGGATCAGGGTAGATAGTCATAACTCCTTTTCCTAAATCAACAATTCCTCTTGAAGTTTTAAGAAATGACCTTCCAAGTACTATTCCTAGTGTTGAATCTCCTTCGTTAGGATTAACGATGAATTTCACATGATAAACCTCTCCCTTTATGATCACAAGTAGCTTTCTTACTATAACCTTATCTCCTCTTTTATCTTTAAGTTTAGAAATAACCTAGCTGCTAAGTTGCTTGAGATTAGGTTTTCATAATTTCCTAAATTTATTTCTCCGTCTGGTACGTCATGCCCATTGACGAAGCAAGGTGCAATGTGCCTTTCACTTTTTCCTTCCGTTTTCATCCGATAATATATAAATTCTTTCGTCTTTATCATCTCCTTTCCTTTTTCGGTGTTGCATTGATATGGTGCATCCTAATCTCTCATGCTTTCAGTATCATCAATCAGTGATGATTGTTTATTGATTCCTAGACTGAATTGTTCGATACTTGAGTTTCTATCCATAATGTTCTTAAGATAACACAACATCGAAACACACATTAGTGGGTTAGTTGACATAAAGAAAAAAAAATCTTTATACTCATATATTTCCAGAAAACAAACAGAGATTGGTTATTTGGTAAAGTGTTTCATACAGATGGTATAATAGTTCTGTGAACTGATGAACAGGAAAGTGCGGCGTACTTCATAATAAGTGCGTCGTACTTTCTGTATTTCTCCAAATTTTCTTTTTAAATTTATAAAATCTTTGTAGCAACTTAATGAATTTAGACAGAGTAACAGTTTAATATCACTTTTAAGCTTTACAGGGCTGCTAGTAGCATAATCAATTTGTTTTTGGCTTTCATTGAAGTTTTTTTTTAAAGTTTTCGTAAAGTAACAAACATTGATTTAGTGTAAAAGATTTCCCTTTTTCTTTTTTGAAATTAGATGTTTTAAAAGGATGTTTTTGGTTTTGGTTTATAACGGTCTCCATTAGTGGAAACTTCCCACGAAGTGCGACGTACTTATTTAAAAGTGCGTCGTACTTCTTGTTCTTCCAGAAAAACCGGCGCACTTTATCCATGTGTGTCGTACTCTCAGCAAAAATTGATTTTTTAGTCAGTTTGCCAGAAAACTGTACGGCGGGGTATTAAATTTTAGGTTGCAAAACAGAAATCACTTAAAACATGAACGAATCAATCCCCGGCAACGGCGCCAAAAACTTTGATGTGTTTCAAAAGCTTTAAATTTATAAGACTAAAATTACCGATTATTAATATGGAAACACACGGGTAAAAGTATAACCCACGTATATAGCATAGACTTTAGGGTAAGACCAGGTCGTTCCACGGGATTGGTGTTAATGTAAAAAGCTAAATAGTTTTGCAAAAAGGTGTATCTTTTGATTTGTCACTTAATCAAAAGATAAAGGTATTTCTATTTCAAGATATTAAAAGTATTTTTGTTTGAGAAAGAAAGTTATAAGCAAGAACAACTGAATAGAGATGAACACATGAATTAAAGTCCAAACACATAAGCAATGGTTAATCATTTAGGTGTTTAGCTACTTTATATAAGAAGAATTCCTTTTGGCCTTTAATTCAAATTATATAAAATGATTTATAACGGATTCATGCTTGGGAATGATAAGATCAAACTCTCTTATTCAAGTTCGTTAGACATAAGAATAAGCATTGACCCTTTTATTACTTGGTTTGTAAATCACTTTATTAGCTAATTCTCACAAAGCTAATATCGATTCATGACTCAAAATCAATCTTCATATGGAGCCTTTCGACCTAATTCTATATTTCACAAAAGATCAAATAATCAACAAGGATCAAGTATTAAAACATCAAGTTTGGTATTATTATCCCAAAATCATAAGGCATTCAACGTGTTCTTGCTACGACTCTCATGAATCTCAAACAAACATGAATGGACTACTCCATATTTATCAAAGTCACATTCATTTTCAATAATTTATTTCCAGAAATCATAAAAATATAGAAGAGAAACAAGTATTATACCGATTCCAATGCTAAAATGTATGATTTCGTTAAGAACTTTCAACAACTAAACCCGGATTATATGAATCCACTCTGTCACAACGGATACAACTTGTTTATAACTTCTTTACTTCCACTTTTTGATGATCAAAACCTGAGTTGGATGAACAACAAGAGTGTTCAACCCACAACTCCCTAAAAGAACCTTCCTATGTGTTTTCTCTTCAATTAGAAGAGAGAATGATGATTGTGTTGCTTTCTTATTTTTGTGATTGATCCTAAATTCGTCCTTTATTTATAATGAAGGATCGCTCATCAGTTGGTGTGAAATGGCAAGTGAAAAGACATGCTATTAATGCTGAAATTCAATTTTTGAGTTACTACAGTAGAAAGTGTGTCGTACTTCCCTGATAAGTACGTCGTACTTCCCCTCATTTGCAAAGTACGTCGCATAATTGGAACGCGTGCGGCCTACTTTCTTCAAATCATTTAATTCTTCGTTTTTCTTTGTTGCTTGATCCTTCTTTAACGGTCGTTAGTCCTCAATGACGAATATTCTTCATGTTTTTAGTCCTTTTTTGACATATTTAGTCCTGAAACAGTTAACACACAAATAAGTGCATAATCAATTCATATTTAATGTATTTTTATAGATGATTTGTCTTAATATTGGGAGATAATTTATGTATATTTGGAGTGTTATCAATAATACACAGTGATTTTTTACTAAATAAAGATGTTTCACACTTGGAAAGTAAATTTTTATTTCAAGCCAAGCCAGAATTAAAGTAGGACGTCTATGAGGAAACAACTCGTAACTCCCACTGAATTTGACAACATTGCAAGTTTGTCATTTTCGTTTATAAAATGCATTACTCCCACTGGATCTGACAACATTGTGAGTGTTCCTTCACAATTGAAAGTAATTTGCAATTTATCTTTCCATTTATTGAATATCTACACATTATTTCTAATGTGAGTCGCATGGACTAGTAAGCAAGTACTTAGATATGCAAGTAAGTGTGTTCAAGTTCTAGCCATCTAAGCTATTTATTAACTTGAAAAATTGGCATGCAATTCCTCCTTTATCCGCTCACTTTACCTCAAGGGTGTGACGCGTCTCTTACTGGTTTAAGGAGACAGCTATAGACACGAGTTCTCTAGTTATTGCCTTTTATAGTATTGCGGTGATATTTTCATCTTCCAATCAAACCTCATAAATATGTCTTGTTTACAAGAAGATATTTTAATCTTGGTAGCTATAGACATAAGTTCTCTAGTTATCCAAGTTTCTTATTATGATTCAAAGATTTAAAAACTGAATAAGGATATTGAAGCAATCTTGAAAGAATAAGAAGTCCAATTAACTTAACATGAAGTTTGGTATGAGTTTGATTAGAATTTAGGATAATTCTTTCATTCCTATTATAACTTTTCCAAAAGTGAAAAGTATAGGAAACAGTCTTATTTTCCCAAGGAAAATAGACACAGTTTGTCTTCATAAATAAGAACAACCCTTTATTTACGGTATACTTTGCATAAATATATTAAAAGAACTTGCAAAGT
The DNA here is from genome assembly GCA_026074375.1 of Tanacetum coccineum. Lineage (NCBI taxonomy): Eukaryota > Viridiplantae > Streptophyta > Magnoliopsida > Asterales > Asteraceae > Tanacetum > Tanacetum coccineum. Next base: position 59,076 of record BQNB010019173.1, read on the forward strand.
TCATTTTTAGTATTTTCGATAATACATCCTTTAAAAGTTAACTATCCATGTTTATATAAATAAACAATTAATTTTACAAGGGTCTAAGATCCAACTTGACATTCTACCATAATGCAGTGGATCTACTAGAAACGGTACAACTCAAAAGGTAATATGCAGGAGATAATTGGCAACATGTGCAACTCTTAGCCATTATGAGGCACAAGGCAATATACTCCAGAATTATAATGTCAAGTAGCATGTTTAACCGCATCGTATGCCTCAGTTCAAAGGTCTGACCAAGCATACTCGATATAAGTCGTCCAATATACTTGAATGGCAAATGACTTAATTTTAAAGGTATAAATATTTTAATAAAAACAAGCTTACCAAAAATGTGTACAAGGAAGCATGAATATTGAATACAACCTTATAATACTCGTTAATTAATATATTTTCATTTTCGTTTTAAAACCTTTCTATAAATAGAAATCCTATAATTTTATAAACCACATGCCCTTTATAAAATTAAGGTTACCATATTTATATTATTTTCATGTATAGTGATCTTACTACGGATAAGGTTAATTCCCCACGAGAAATAATCAAACCCTAGTAACGATTACAACATACTTTAAACATTGTTAAAACGTTTATGTAAAATTTGTTTATTCTTACATTGTTCCGTCGTGGGTTCCCTTGCGGAAACCACTAAACCCCTGCATTATAGAACGTTTGTAAAAAATTATAAAATGTACGTATATAGTTCATGATTTAGCAAAGTGTACGTATCAATATACACACAATAAGCATTTTAATCATGTACTTTTAGTCCATATTAATTTTGAAAATCATTTTTGCATAATTATATATATAATAAAACGCCAAATATATATAAAATATGCAAAACATATATACCAAATTAATCACACTAAACAAAATCATTTACGTAATTAAAACAATAATTCAACAAAAGTCTTCTCATCTTTTGCAATTAACCAATTAATTCACGTAATGATTTCATGCATACCATACTAAACAAGCATGCATAAAATATATTTAGCTTAATAACCATGGTTTACATGCACGTAATCCATGGTTGACAATTTATAAACAATAAATAAGCTACAATATATTCAAATCGCAAATTATAATACATGCAATTATAATAAGCGAAACAACTCTTCCTAAAATATAACCATATTTTATTTCTTATTTTTATGTGATATTTAGGATAAAATATTTCACTAAATAATTTTCTAAAATAAGTATTCACATAAAAGGAAAGAAATATTCAAAATATGCATTTATATTTTTTCCGGATCTTCCAAAATACACACCATATTTATATTTTTAGATTTTATGTGTTTTATATTAGTAACTATTTCACTAAATAAATTCCTAAAATAAATTGCACATAAAAAGTAAGAAAATATCACAAAATATGTGTATTTTAGGTATTTTACCTTTTTATGTAATTATAACGCTATATGAACGGCTCGTGATGCCACTGTTGGAAATCGTTGTCTAAATACCTAACATTACATGAATATTAAACGAGCTACGCAGCGGAGTAAAATTCATATAACACTTATAATTAACATAAAACAGAAACAGAAAATATACCGAATAGCAACCAAGCTACGTGGAGAACCGGAGATTTCTTTGAGTATACACATGTGTGTAATACACACGAAACAGAAACCCTTCGAGTTACTAAAGTAAGTAACATCTACGCATATCATACACTACACGTCGACCAATACCACCCGAATGCTAGTTCCACGAACCAACGCTCAAGAATACGTTAAGTAATCGAAAAAACCAAAACCCTAAAGGTTGTTGGTCTAGTTCGACTACAAGGAGAAGAATAAGAAGGGAAAGTGATAAATACTGAGGTATATGGATCCTCTATTTATAGTGTTAGGATTAGGGTTACATAGCTTTGGGAAAACGCTACCTAATCTTGACACTTTTGGTCCCTCTTCTTTCCATCTTCCTAACCGGCCACCATATAGTCCAAATACACCATTGGTTTTGACTTTTGACTTTTTTAATATTTATGGTTAATTACATTTAATTACCCACTAATTAAAAAACCTTATAGTTAATTATTCGTAAACGAACTAATTAACGACCGTTGGTATTATATCGTTGGAATATTAATATACATAATAAATATACACTTATATTATTATATACATTAATCGAGTATTAATACATATATAATAAATATACGCTTATAAATAAATATTATATACATTAATTTGTATACGTGTGTGACCCCGTAGGCTCGCGTATTCTCAGCCGTATAAATATCCGTATGACATAAGCACAAACCAACACTTATTCCATAGGTAAGTTGTTAACTGCAATGCAATAGTGACATTAAATAATAGTGGCAATAAATATACCAAAGGTGACATTAAATTAAAATCTAGATAAATGACATAATATGATGATGATCCTAGTGCGATATGAAAGGACACATAAACAAAGAGCCGTTATAGTCATCTATAACCTCGCACTCATATATTCGAAACGGTGTCATGTGATTCATATGAACCTGTTGCGACAAAAATAAAAAGAGGTCAATCGGTTTCCCCAAAAGGAATCACACCAAAATGAGTTTTCAATCACAACCGTTAGTGTTATATCGCTGGAATATTAATATACATAATAAATATACACTTATATTATTATATACATTAATCGAGTATTAATTCACATATAATAAATATACGCTTATAAATAAATATTATATACATTAATTTGTATACGTGCGTGACCCCCTAGGCTCGCGTATTTCCAGCCGTATAAACATTCGTATGACATGAGCACAAACCAACACTTATTCCATATGTAAGTTGTTAACTGCAATGCAAAAGTGACATTAAATAATAGTGGCAATAAATATACCAAAGGTGACATTAAATTAAAATCTAGATAAATGACATAATATGATGATGATCCTAGTGCGATATGAAAGGACACATAAAGCAAAGAGCCGTTATAGTCATCTATAACCTTGCACTCATTTAATCGAAATGGTGTAATGTGATTCATATGAACCTGCTGCGACAAAAATAAAAAGAGGTAAATCGATTTCCCCATAAGGAATCACACCAAAAATGAGTTTTCAATCAAAACTAGGATATAAACAGAGAACCCAATATCAATATAAGAAGATTTAACATGAATTTAATATCAAAAGTATAGTGACCTATATGTAAGAAGGCTCAATGCATAATTTTCTACAACTGTTGATAGACCTGAATCAATGGCCAATTAAAATAGTGAAAACTAATAATAAAAACAAAAAAATTACACATATCAAATCTGTATAAAAAGACTGCAACTTCAATCAGTTACTCCATTCACTTTGTGTCCCCCCCATTGAAATGTTTGTGGAATTTTTTCAGAAGATTAAATGTAGAAGAGATGCCAGATTTTAAAGGTATTATTGATTTAGCATATGCATTTTTGAAATTTAGGGATTTGTTTTTGTTTGAAAATGCCAAGTGAATTGGATAGGTAGTTTAGGAAGTGAGTTATTATGTGTTTGACTATTTCAATGAGGCTTTTAAAATAGGTTGGTTAAAGCATGACATTTTCATTTGAATTGATGTAACACAAAACTGGCATGATTCAGTGGTTGAAGTGTTTCTTTTTGTTTCAACACACCAAGGTTCGATCTTTGCAAATGTCATAATTTTTAAATATTAACATGCGGCGGCCTGGTGATGTGGACAAATGCTGACATGTATATATGAGGTGGACATGTGACATGGACATATCATGTCGCTCGTGTCACTCTTGTCACATAATTAATATAAGCTTAGTCCAAACACGCCATATATTCTCCAATGTTTTCATTTTTTGACGATACAAAACCATTTGGTTACCCTCATCGATTTAAACCAAATATTCGGCATTCTTCTGGAAGACCATTGACAATATGAAGATTAATGATTTGGGGTTTAAAAGTAGATAGTAAAATATTCACTTAACAGTGTGATTAGGTTAAAAGATTTTATTAAAATTATAAAAAAGCAAAATACTTTATTGACAAAAATGGTGATCCATAATCACACGTCTATCACGAATTCCAATCTTTTGGGTTAAGTCATGTTAATCACCACCAAATCTGTCAGTCTATATTATTTTTGAGTCTTGTACTTAAAACATTTTCATATTATTTTTGAAAAAGTCACATTATAAAACAAGATACTACGTATAGAGGTAAATTCATTATTTAAGAGAGCAAGGTATCATGCGCCTTGCGCGACATGACGACGCCACTAACGTATCATGGCTCACGTCTTCACATGTTGTGTCGTCGTTGTCAGTCAAGGTGCTTTCGTATTTCTTTTTTTTTTCTTTGTGTTTTTTTGTTATAGTGTTTTTGTTTTTTTATTTTATTCAATTTTATTTTGACTTTTTTCACTTTTAAACAATATTATTATATATGTTTACATTATTAGTTATTAAGAGTCTTTTTTAACACCGCTAGTCCTTTGAGTTATTTTTTTTACATTTTTAGTCAATAAATTGTATTTTTTTAATGTATAAATTGTTTTTATTAATGAAATTTGAATTTTAGTTTAATGTGTTGTTTATTTGAATATAATTAAATGAAAAGAAATAAAATATATTGTGTGTCTAAGGGTGCATGACGGCGCCAAAAATATGGTGTTATGGAAGAAAGGTGTTTTTGGTGTTGTGACGGATTCTGATGTTATAAAAAAAGTGCTGATGTTGCGACACTTTTCCACATGAGTACACGACATCGACGAAAATACATTAATACTTAGTGCTCTAATAAACAGATAAAATGTTCCCTTGTATGTGAAACAAATGTGAACCAAAAACGAGAAATGCATACTTGTTTAAACTCAATATCATACTTTTATTTAGATTACTCCTTTTTATAAAATTAACGTCTTGTTAACTGTTGCTTAAAGCAAAACACACGATAATCTATGCCATAACTTAATGACTTGACAAATAAACCCTAAACTATTATATATATTCTAAATAGGCGACTTACACTTTCGTGGAACTTCAACAATAGTTTTAACTTGTCTTGGTGAGTAAATTGCAAAAAAAAGGCCTTGTAGTTTGGCTGATTTACATGTTTCGTCGTACCTTTTCGAAAATGTAAGCACCGTCACTGTGAGAAACTTATGAATGCAATTTTCGTCTCTGGCCAAATCAAAATGACTAAAATGTCTATCGTTTCTACTTTATTAAATAGAAATAAGACAAGGGTAATTTAGTCAATCCACTTTGGTCTGGGACCGAATTGCACCTCCCCATTACCATGTTTTAAAGCCCGGGTTGACCCGCCGGTTGAACCGGTTGACACCGTGACCGCCGGAGACCGGGCCGTATGTAGACCGGAGGTTTTTGCTTGTTTGTGACCGGGATTAAACCGCCGGATTTTCCGTTGAGCCGACCGTTTGTGATAACCCGGACGGGCTGTGACCTTTTTCAAAAAAATATAACAAAAACTTTTTTCTCATAAACATTTTTATGCTTTTATTGATAAATTGAAGTGATGATGACTAGTGTTAGTTAAAATATGAGGGAATTTCATATATACCCAATGAAACTTCATAAATTACATATTTTCCCAAAACACAAGTTTCAATGCATAATGTACAATGAAATTGAAGCATGTTTAAAAAAATATGTAAATATTGAAGTTTTTTTTTGGATACATGTAAATTGCCCCTAAAATATAGTCAAAAATAACTTAAAACACCAACTAATATTTTTTTTCTTATAGTTTATTACAAGTTGTAATAATGAGTTAATTGTTTTTGCAAATATTTGCTATAATTTTATAAATATATAACTAAAAAACTAAAGCTAATGAGTAACGACTCAATATTTTTTTTATCGGTTCATTTGAATGTAAGATAAATTATGAGATTATACCACACTACATATTAAATATATGAAAAAAATATACATATGTATAGAACCGGTTTGACCCGACGGTTCACCGTTGAACCGGTTAACCCGTGAACCAGCCACTAAACCGGATTCAACTAAAAAACCTGTTTTTAAAACATTGCTCATTACTCGCGTATAAGGGACGGTGCCTCACAGGGATGACTTTTTGCAATTTGCTGTGTCTTGATTCCTCTAAACAATAATGAAGCGTTCAATATCAGCGTAAGCTGAAAGGGGAGAGGATGACGAAAATAGCGAGTTGTGATCACTTGTTGTGAAATAGGGTTTTTATGTGTGATGCTAAACGAGACAATGTATAGCCGTTAAAACATAACTCTATAATGGTTATGAGAGATAATTTTTACGTATTATATTTGCAAGACATAGGGCATTTAGTAGGTGTTATTGCAAGTATGTATAATACTTTGGTCTAGAATAAAAAGGAAAGGTTTAATGGTAAAAACAAAAATAGTGGACCAAAAGGTAAAATTAAATATAAAGTAATAAGCAGAGTAGCATCTATATATATAGCTGAATCTGAGTCTACACACAGACGCACACGTGACTACAAAATAGCTTATTGAGTTTTCTGATTCTTTATCCTTTTGACTTTTTAGATCAGCTTTTTGCTCAACAATATCTTCTCATTTTTAACCCAGGTTACTTTTTAGGAATAATCCATCTATTATATATATATACTATGTTTAGGTTAAAACTACGTCGTTTTGACGTAGTTGCTACAGTAACCGGCTCATCGGGCTCCCACTTTGGGCCGGCCCATTTGACTTTTTTTTTCGTTTCGACATACTTGCTACAGTAACCGGCCCATCGGGCTCCCACTTTGGGCCGGCCCATTTGACTTTTTTTTTAACTAGGCAACTTTAAAAAAAATCCACGGTACAAAATTACAGAAGTACTTATTTATTTAGATCAAAAAATATCCGCGACATGGACCAAACACATAAGCCCATATAAAAAAAACTATTAAACATGAGACCGAAAAAATAAATCCGCACAAATTAATATAAAAAAATTGCTCGGCACAAAATAGGAAAAAATATTACAAAAGTACTGATTTATTCAGATAAAAAAATACCCACGACATGACGCCTAACACATAAGCCCATATAAAAAAACAAACTATTAAACATGAGACCGGAAAAATAAACCCGCACAAAATAAAATAAAAATAAAAAATTTAACGCCTCGCATCAACGCGCGAGCAATAATGTTTAACACATATTTACCCAAATATCATAAAATTATATTAAAAAAAATAACCCAAATAGCAAAAAAAAAAAAACCTTTAAACATACAAATAAGCCCATACAAGAAAAAAAAACAAGGTATTAAACATGAGACCGAAAAAATAAACAAACACAAAAAAAATTAACGTCCCGCAGCATCGCGCGGGCAATTACGCTTGTTTTTTTTCTATAAAGCCTATTTGGACTTATATTTCATAAGTTTTAATTTTTCGGCTTATTTTGAGACTTGTGGCTTATATAAGTTTATAACGATATGATAAACTTATATAAGCCCATAAATTTCAAAATAAGCCAGAAAATTGGGGCTTGTAAAATATAAGCCGGAATCAAATTTGATTTGGGCTTATATTTCATAAGCCAAAATTCCTGGCTTATTTTGAAAGAGCTTATATCAGTTTATTATGATATAATAAACTTATATAAGCCTTAAGTCTCAAAATAAGCTAGAAATTGGGGCTTATGAAATATAAGCTCAAATGAGTTTATGTTTCATAAGCCAAACAAACACCCCCTAAAATATAAGTAGAATACTTTTTTATTTAATTTTTGGTGTGTATCATGTAATCGGATGTGTGTAGACAAAAGTGTGTAAAAGGGTAATGATTCGTTTGGTAGTCTGTAATAAAATATTAAATAAATAGAATAAACGACGTAATAAAATAAATGATGTAATGTAATAGGGTTGGTGGGTTTGGACCCCATCAATTTAGAAAGGGACCACATCATAGACCAATCATTATCATTTGTTGCATTTATATCATAATAAATATTACAACTAATTCTTGTCGATTTTGAAGTTATTTCTTGGTGCAAGAGGAAAAAGAAACAAACTGTATTATTCAAAGTCGATTTTGAGAAAGCGTATGATTCGGTTCGTTGGGATTTTCTCGATGATGTTCTTGGTAAGTTTGG
>BQNB010019174.1:0-17187 GCA_026074375.1 Tanacetum coccineum
TATGCTTATTTTGGTATCTTATTACTAGTTGTACAAGTTGATCGTCAAAAAGGTCGAAACTTGATGTCGAAAAATGAACAAAAAGGGGTGTTTGTTGCGTCACAAAAAAAAAGAAAAAAGCATAAGGGTTTCAAGTTTGAGTAAAATGGTTATTGTGGTAATTGTACATTTTATAAAATTGTTTAATAAGGGCTTATTTTGAAGCTTTGCATATTTAATAAGCTAGGTGTAGCTTATTTGATTTCGAGTGAGTGTAACAGTTTAGGCTTGGCCCAACCGTGTGTTGTTTGGGCTTCGGCTTGGTTTCGGAATGGGCTCGGCCCGTTAGAGTATGGCTCGACTCGGTTTGGGCTCGGCCCAACCGAGGAGTCCATTTGGTTTGACTTGGTTTGGGTTCGGCCCAACCGAGGGTTGCGTGGTTTTGGGTCATGTCCTAATAAGGGTCCGTTTGGTTGTTGGTCCAACACGAAGGTGGGCTCGGCCCATGTGAGGTCTCTGTTTATTTGTTGGTTTGATTTTCGGCTTATGGCGTGATGATTTATGGCTTATATTGATTTTGACTTATTTGGTTTGGTATATATTATGAGGTATTATCTCGGATTACTTGAAGGTTTTTTGCTTTTGGTTTATACATATATATAAACTTATAGCTTAATTAAGTTTGACTTATTTTTGGACTTGGTTGCTTTTGGTTTATACATATATATAAACTTATAGCTCATTTCTCGTTAGGTTTCTTTGGAATATTGGTCAGTTGTATCGTTCAACGATTTGAGGTGTTTGAGCTATATTGTATTGATGTCGCACTTTGCCCAAGTGTTTTGAGTCGTTTTTGCGTAATTACCACACAACCATAATATGAGATAAAGTTTTGATAATGGGATAAGGTCTTGGTAATGAGATGACGGTTTTTGTAATAAGTTAACGGTATGAGATAACGAGTTTGGAATGTTATGAAGTTGAAATGGGATTTTGGGATGAAAATGAGGATTTTGTGTGAGTAAAGACGAACACTTGTACAATAAGATAATTTTGTACGAGTATTAATAAAGTGAATATATATTAGGTCGTTGTCGGGTACCATTGTGCGCTTGCATAGAGATTGTTTGTGCTTTGCCTTATTTGAGATTGTGCGGTTTCTTTTGATTGCTGATTGAGGTGAGTTCTCGTAGCCCCATTTTTCTACTGTTTTCCGTTGGGGGAAAATGATACTCAAATGTGTTTTGAACTGTTTTGAATTTAACTGTGCGGAATGTGGTTTTGTTTTTGGGAGAAGATATGTCTTCTGACGCTATCATGATGGTACGCTACCTAAGTATTGGGTGTGATTATTGGAGCGATGGTACACTATCCTAAGGTTGTGTGTGGTCCTGCCCTAATTTAGTGCTCCAGCTGGTAGGCCCTTTAGGTACGTAAGTGACATATGGTGATTGACTAGCGGGGATGCTATGTTAGGGATTGTTTGTATATATATTCACTGTCATATTGCACTATTATCCACTGTTGAAATATTGGCACAACTTTTGGGTTTAAGGTCAAACCTACGAGCTCACCAACATTATTGTTGACGTTTTCGAGTATCATTTCCAGGTTTGTTACTTAAAGGTACATGAATGGTATTGTAAGAGCAAAGATGTAACCCAAGGGGACAGGGTCGAGATGGTTTTGATTATTTAATTTTGTCAAGACTTAACTTGTAAAATTTATGTAAACCCAAGTTTCGTTTCTTGTAAATTGTAAAGCGTATGATCTTGTATCTTGTGCGATGAACGGTATCGTCGCATCCTGTGTTTCCGCCACTGACGAGGTGTGACATTCTCCTTTGGCTTTCTACACTCACGAGCAAAGTGGCCTTCTACTTCGCAATTGTAGCAAGGTCCTTTTTGGTTCGAGCTTTCACCGCCTTTGTTACCAAAGTTATTTCCACGGCCTCTTCCAAACCTATTGGTACCATTACCAAATTGATTGACACGCCCGAATCGGTTATCCTTGTGAAAATTCATAGCCATCAAATAAATGCCTCAGCTTCTTCTTCTTTATCTACATCTTCATCACTATCTCCATGACTATCACTATCATCACTAGTTTGTTCCCTAGTGAATTTAGCTTTAAGAGCTAAGGACTTGACCTTTTCTTTGTTGGTTGATGTGTCGTTGTGTGGTGTATATTTTATTGTTTCAAGTTTTAAATCTATATTTTGCCAACTCAACCAAAAACAACACTTTAACGGGCAGTGTACCCAATCAGTAGTAGTTTCGTGGTAAGTAGGGTGTCGATCACTGAGATCGAGGCTAAATCTATCAATTTAATTAATATCTTGGTTATCTAATCTATGTTAATTCTATTCTAATCCTATGTTAAACCTATGTCAGTCTAAATCCTAATTCTAACGGGAAAAGGGGGTTTTCAGCCTGAGAGACTGGCACGGTTTGGTTGGTGACTACAATCAATTCAAGACACTGTTACCCACGCAAGCTAATAGACAAAAGATAAAAGAGCGGTCGAACCTTATATAAGAAAACTGTATTAACCATTATTAATCCGATTAGAACGTTGGTTTGTTTATTAAGTGCAATGATTTCTTCTCTCGAGGTGGCATATCATTCTTAAGACTTAGGCGTTACATCATCCTAAGACCTAGACACATTAATTCTGTCACAATTAAAGCATCCGCATAAAGCATCCTTATTTGCTGATTATAATCTATCTTAGGGATTAAAGCAATGGTGATCTTGTTAAACCCTAGCTCATAGAGACTTTACCCACTTACCGCTTAATGGCAATCTATACACTAGTAGTCCACTTGTCCAACTATCCAATGGAATCAGAATGTTATTTGTTGAATTATCTAGGTCACCTGCTAGTCAACACGATCAATAAACCATCGGCAATATCCAATTAACTAGTTAAGCCCGAAGCGTATCCTAGACACAGACTTAAAAGGACAATACTTGTGTAACTATTATTCTAGATGTATAAATTACTATATGGAGATCTATCCCAGAATCTAGATCCGCTTGGTCCACTTTGCTAGATCCAGTTGAATGATATGTCGCATACAAAAGCGCATAAACAAGTATAAATTGATAAACATAAACAAGCACTCAACGATAAATCAAGAAATCGATATAAACAAATACCAAACATTCAGATCTTCATAATAATGGCTAATACCCGAAGGTATTAGCCTTCAAACGTCATAATAAATACAAGAGTAATAATTTAGCCAAGGTAAACTAACCGAGTTAACGAATGATACCAAAAACTGAACGATTACTAAAGTATATGGAATTACACGATGTCTCCTATGGAATTGAATACGTTGCTCGACCTCTTCTGCTCTTTTTCTCCTCTGAAAATCAAATTTTATGGTTTGGGTATCGAGAATATGATTTAGCACACTTAAAACTCGTTTTTGAGTTTTCTATTTATAAGGTCTGGAAGTCGGTTGGATACGGCGTATCCATGTATTGGATACGGCGTATTGGGGATTTCTTGGAGTAGGGACCACGTTTGATATCTTCCAGAATATTATATTGATTCCATATCTTGAATACGGCGTATTGAGTCCTCTGGATACGGCGTATTGATCTTCATTCCTTTTGTGGTCTTTGGTGAGTGCAGGCACGGATACGCCGTATCTTCCTTGATGGATACGGCGTATTGGTCTTCAGAACAGTAATCTTCAAAATATCTTCATTTAAGCTCCAGAATGCGCGCCTTTTGCTAAGTTTCACCAATTACTCCATAATTACTGCAATTCTCAAATATAAACGATTAAGTAACAATTCTTTGCAATAACTATACAAAATGGGTTAATATGCTATAAAATAGACGTTATTTGATGTCATCAATAAGACTTGGTCAACAGGATGACCAAGTCTGTTATGCCATAAAAGTTTAGACACATTAAAACATATAACCATATTAGACTTACTAATAGCATTATCTTTATTCATATCAAACAAATAGATCCCCTAAACTCACTACCAGCCCCAAAACTGTCTCTATTTCAAGTCCTGAATATACATTTATCCTATCAAAACCATCAAAACCTTTTTCCTATCTCGTATCAATTATTAACAGATAATAAAGTAACACAAAACGCACAACAAAACATCAATATAAATTACATATTATACAAATTTAGGTTTTCCAACATGACTAATAGTAGCCAAACACAATTGGTATGACTAACAGGAATATTAAACTTGTAATATACATAACATTAAACATACCTACTGTAGAACAGCAGCGTATTAGCTTATGCACCTGAATCAATAATCCAACCCAAAGTGATAGTCTGAGCATACAACTTTGAGTTGGCACAATAAAACCTAGAGAAATTTGTATTAAACCACACTTTCCCATTAAAAAATAGACCCTACATGCCATATAGCAAGTAGAGCTTCTAGTAGATTATCAATAATCCGAACTAAAAGTCTTTTTACATCTGTTCAGCAAGTAAAACCAAAGAAGACAGAAGAAGATAAGCTGTCATTCAGTTTTAACCTTTGTGATTAGCACTAAAACCTTGCTTTACATATTAGTATTTCATTTATCCCAGAGAAAACCACAATGTCAAAACACTGTCAATATGTACCCACCTTACCAAAGATTTTTAAATTTAGAACTAATTAGACCTCTATTGACATTATTATTAGAAGTAAAACCTCTGTTGTTATTAGTGTTGTTATTAAAATTTCTTCTATTGTTGTTAAAAGACTTAGCAGCAAAAGAAGTAGCATTAAGCTTATATTCCCCGGGGGGATACACTATAGGATTTTTAGGAATACCCTATGGGATTCCCACTAATACAGTAGTATAAGCATCTTTTACCTCAGCTAGAGGGTTCCTGGTTAAAAGAGCACTTTGGATGGGCTGATAACAGTCATCCAAGCCCATCAGAAACTACATCAACTTTATAAGTTGCTAATGCAAGACCAACTCAGAACTTGCAGCACAAGAACATTTAACTTCACAAATACACTTAGTCAGTTTAGTCAGAGCATCAAATTCTCTCCAAAGAGAGTTAAATCTATGATAATAATCAGCAAAATAAAACCCCCCCTACCACGCTTGTTTTACATTATTAATTTTTTGAAGTGAAATTAAAGATCACACAAACCATCACTTAACATAAGTACTTTCAAGCTCTTTCCAAATAGAAGCAGCTTTATCAGAGTAGACCAAACCCATATATACATCTTGACACACAAAATTCATAATCAAGTTAAAGCAATAGCATTACATCTATCCCATTGAGCAGACAACACATCACTTATACTATAAGCAGTTTTTAAACAAGTACCATCAACAAGGCTGAACTTATTTCTAACCTTAAAAGCAACTTCATAGCACTAGCCCATATTACTAAATTTTTAGTACTTGCAACTAAACTGAATAAGAGTAGTACTACTATTATCATTGGTTTGAATATGAAGAGGATTACCATCATCAAGATTATTAATCAAAACATTATTTTCAACACTACTACTAGGACCAACCATGATGACAGATAGACAAAACAGAGAATAAGAACATAATTAAACAAACCAAGAACATCAAGAAAAAAAATCAGACAAAAGCAGATAAACAAAACAACAAGAAACAATCATAAACAAATAAACCTTAACCTCAAGGAAGCAACTCGACAAATCTAATACTAAACCTAGCCTCTAGCAATCAGACTCACTAAAAACCTAAAACACACACATAAGATTCAGGAAATACTAATATTTTAAATTGAGAGTGTCCAGATAGATTTATGAAATAACTAATAATTTAAAATTGAGAGTGACCAGATCAGGTTCACACCACTCTGAGGTGACATATCAGGATATACTCCTGTTTGCAACCAAAAACTCACAAAGTATTAAATCTTAAAGAAGAAAATATTAGTTATAGATCTATATTGCGGAAGAACACAAAGAACCCACATTACCCTTGATTTTAGCTTAGTCAAAGGGTTACAAATGGAAAAATGAAGCCCAACAAACAATCATGAATCAAAATCCCCAATCATGACAAATCAGGGTTTCAAAACCTAAACAGACGAATCTCAACACGGCCGTTAAGATTCAACCCTCGATTGATCAAATCCACCAAAACATCAAGAAACCCCCAAAAATTATCCAAACCCTAAAATCAAGATTTCATTAAAGCAACCTGGCTCTAATACCATGTAATCTAAATAAAAACAATACCAAATACACAAAGCTTGCACTCAACCAGCCTCCCCTTGTGTTATTTTATTAATGAAGAATACAAGAAGGCTAATCCCCAAACGGGTGTTAACCAGAACAAATACAAAAGAAAAGAACTAGTCCTCACCAGGTGGATCCTAATCTTTTATATAATAAAAGAATTACATCATTTTAGAATTTTCTATCAAATTAAATCTTATGAGAAAATAAATTGTACCAATCAGAACGCTTGATTTTTCCACATATGCAAAATCATGCGATCTGATTGGTCATTAAAAAGTCAAAATTGAATCAATTTGGTCAAAATTGAAAAAATTTGATGGAGAAATCTGATAGAGAAAAAAACACATAAAAATATCTGTGTCAAATTTGTAAAAACAAAAACTTGAAAAAAGAGGAGATAATTAATAAAACTTTAGTGGTTTAATTTTAAATAACTTATATGAAGTTAAAAGTGTAAATTTATAAATTTACAAGTTTTATTATAACTTTAAAAAATAAACAAATAACCCTTTAAACTTTATACGTCTAAACTTTATATTTTAAAATACAACAAACGTAAATAATTTCTTACTTCCAAACAAAGATTTAACATTATCTAATCACATCCCAAATCTACCCAAAAACTTTTTGGTAGATTTTTCATTGTCGGCATGAAATCATATTGTACAACTAAATAAAAAACTACCAAAGCACATAAATTATCGTAAATAAAGAAAAAGAGTTTTCTAGCTATTCATTGATGGGTTTGGAAGAATTGCATTTTCTTTCTTTTGGTTTAATAAGTAACTAAAATTCTAACATTTGAGTTTCTGAAAAAATCTTATTTCATTTACATCTGTATGCCTATAAATCAGTATACAACAATCTTGGCTGCTTTTATATCTTAAAGATTTTGTTGACAAAAAATAGTAAAACT
The DNA here is from genome assembly GCA_026074375.1 of Tanacetum coccineum. Lineage (NCBI taxonomy): Eukaryota > Viridiplantae > Streptophyta > Magnoliopsida > Asterales > Asteraceae > Tanacetum > Tanacetum coccineum. The sequence continues at coordinate 7,126 of BQNB010019174.1, forward strand.
AGTTTTACATTGTAAATGGGATTTTGAATTCTGGATTGAAACTCACGTTGTACAACCATGTAGAAAACATTGAATCACATAAATTACCGTATAAAAAAAAAGAATTTTCTAGTTTATGTCATTGATGGGCTCGAAAGAAATGTAATTTTTTCGTTTGGTTTAATACGTAATAACATTTTAACATTGAATTATCAAAAAGTCTTTATTCCGTTATAGTGTGTATGCCCATAAATCATATACAACAATCTGGGCCACTTTTATATCTTAAAAAGTGTTTGTGATGGAAAAATTGGTAAAACTCTTTTTACATTTGTATATGTATTGAAGAATATACAATAGGGTAAATGCTTAGTGTGACCAAAACCTATTGTATGCACAACAAATATTATTTGATTTTCTTAGTTTTTCTATACTCTACTAAATATTTACGGTATTGTAAACTTTTGATCATTTAATTTTGATTGCTTTTAAATTTATTGTAAGCCAAAATTTTAAATGTTTTTAACCCAAAGTATACCATGAATCGTAAGTATAGCCTGAACCTCAGGCAACCTATAATCATAAAACATATACAATATCAACTGCATACCCAACGGTAAGAATACCACTTTCCAAAGTGGAAGTCAATGATTCGAATATGATGAGGAGAAAATTAATCCCCTTATGGCCTCGGAGGTTCACTTGAGCTGACTCCGGGCTACCTAAAAGGGAGGTTCGCTGGATTAAGTTTGCTCACGAGATGGTGAGTCAGAAAATAGGTAAATAAAAAAAACTAATTATTCTCAAGTTCATATACTACGTAATATATAAAAGATTTAATGAATCTATTCTCTTCATATGATTTCGATAATAGTCTATTTATAAAACATAATAACATAAAAATTATACATATATTTAAAAAAACATAATGTCTAAGCCTCATGCGTGCACGGACATTAAAACTAGTAAACCTCACTACAACTATTACCTTCACTCCAGAAACCCTAGCAAGATTGAATAAAGAGATCAATCTTGCAGTGTATATACCGGACTAAGATTGATATTAGGATGATATCAAAATAACAAGAACAATAAGACTGAAGAGAGAAATACACAGAGATAACAGAACATAAGAGAGACGACTAACTCTAACCCTAGCTAACCCTTCAGCTTATATAGACCCTAATGTTCCACTCTAGCTTTTTAACTTTGAGACTTGACACAACTTAGATAAACTTCTTTTCCAGCTAATAACCATCTTTAGAAAGCTGACACAAACAGTCCTTGAACTTATAAAAGTTCATACTTCTCTTTTATCATTTATAACTTTTTGTCAATTAGTCTTTAATTGGCCTAATTAAGAGGTAGTATTTTAATACTTTTATCATTTTAGTAAAGTGTGACAATTTAATTAACTTTTTATTTCCCTTCTAATAATACACTTTAATATAACAAGCTCTTGAGACCCGCTCTTCGCCGCGACATGTTTTGTCTACGTTTAAGAAGAAATGTTTTGTGAGATTTTATGTTGATAACACATTTCAAAGATTTTTTCCTGTATATGTAAACAATAAAGTATAAAAAAATATACAATTACACCCAAATTGACAAAACTTGTAATGGAACCACATTGACCCAGATAGACTTAAACGTAATGAAAATTAAGTATAACATTAGATGGTAGATATTCACTACATAAAACAACCTTGCAAACCAATTATCTCAAATCTCGAAATGAATCTTAAAAAGAAAAATACATAACATTACTGAAATCTTATTAGGCCTTCCATAAACCATATTTGGGATTTATGTAGATCTTAGTTGGTCCTTTTAGTTATGCAATTCCTCCCGCTCTCTCCACTTGACCTAGTTAGCAGCTTGAAATCACCCATCTTGATCATGGATACAGCAAAGTCTAAGCTAAGTTGACTTGGGTTGCTGTTGTATTGTCTCACATTTAAATCAGGCGAGCCACAGTTAAAGATTACTGGTCTGTTCACTTATAAGATAAACACATGAAGCTAAAAACACAACACGTCAATATAAATTAGCTGAAAAAAGCTTCCACCTTTGCATTTACCTAATCAGTTATTACTTGCGAATATAACATACAGAACTTCATTCTATCATGTTTATACTCGATCACAGTTAGCTAGATATCAACACCAAACTATAAAACATGGCATTTCCCCCTGTAAATAAGCATTATACTTGATTGTGACATAGGTGTGTTAGTGTTTAATGCATTACCGATTATTGTTTGCAATTCCAGTAGTGAAACATGTAGTAGATGATTTGGACCATTTGTAAAACTATCATTATCATCAATGACTGCCAAATGGTCACAATACTACTTTCTCCTTCAAAATATCTAAATGCAACGACTCGTTCCTTTTAGTTCTCTTCCAACGTTGTTGTCTCATTATCGATACGAGAAAACAAAACGACCCAGATTAGCAAGGCCATAATAATATAAAATCGACTACTGCATTAACACTTTCAATCCAAAGTATCTACAAACATGCTAAAATAGACATTATAGTTTTCTTTTTTTAATATTAGAACATATACATAAAGGAAGAAAACATTCCCAACTTTATTAAGTACATATTCTTCATGTTTCCTACCTTAAAAGTTAAAACATCCTTTAATATACCCTTTCTCCTAAATAAGCAACCATAAAATATTATAATAATTAAAATCAAAACACAAATAAAAATAAAATCCAAATTTATGCATTTTGATCGATCTTAGAATCGTAATTAGTTATCTGTATCAACCCATGGTATTAAAAAATACTTGGTTTTTGTTCGAATTTAGTTTCATAGACTTCTAGTTTGGTTCCAATTCAGTTTCATAGAATTAGTGGTGATCTCAGCAGGCTAAAAGCTTATGGTTTAGTTTAGATCAAACCAACCTGACCCATACCAAGATCACCCGTTTTGACCCGTTGCCCAACCAACCACGTCTACTAAACCTTTGTTTTCTATAGAAAACTAAAGGGGGGGTTGAATTGTTTTCCCATTTTAAAATTTGATTTTTGAAACTTTGTTATGCTCTTATATGAAGTGTGACGATATTGATGTTTGGTTAGTAATATATTTATATGTGAAATGCAAGTAAATAAAGAGTTAGAGAGATAGAACCAAGACACAAGCATTTATAGTGGTTCGGCTACAAGGACACCTTCCTTGCCCTACTCCACTCCCGGAGTCACCTACTCGAGAGTTAGTAAACATTAGTCAACAATCTCCTTCAACTGGCGGAGAAGCCTCACAACATTGCTTTCACCTTTTAACGGTACAAATCTAAATACCAAATTCTAACAAAGGTAGAATCAACCTAAATGCAATCACACCATTTTTGCAAGAATGATCGATGATGCTACAACTACTAAATTAAGTACAAGATACAGAAATGTGATCTTGATATTGTGATGGGAGATCAAAGCAGATCTTGAACTTGATCATCTCAATGGGGTGTTTTGGCAATTTCTTTCCTTAAATAGTAATCACCTACAAATTATAAAGAAAACTATACATGAACTATAAAAGAGAGAATGATCAAAAGATTAGAATGATTAGAGTGAGAATTGGTGAGTCAAGACATGAGAAATGGCTGAGTATTTATAGGCCAAAAACTGCACTATAGCATGGTTCCGCCAGTTCCATTGTAGAAGGAACTGCCATATACCTTAATGAACCGCTATCCTATACCCAGGTTTATTTATTTTTTTTTTTTTTTTTGTACGTACCCTCACTTGAATAGAACCGGCTAGTGTTACACAATGGAACCGGCATTCTGACACAAAATCTGAATTTTGATTTGCAAAATCTTAAAAGATTATATGTAATCTTGGTGGATTACCCTAGGATATGGTAGGGTGCTTATGTCATCCAGATGTAAAAATATTTCAAGGTTTATTTACAACTTATGTAATTTAAAGTTCTAAGTTACTAAATATGGAAAGATGTACATTTTATAAAAGTGTTTTAGTTATAAAATGTGTGTGATCTAGGTAGTTTACTTAATATGATTTTATGAGTTGTTATCAACAAAATATAGCAAGATCGTAAAATAGAAATAAACATTTTTATCGGTTTATTTGTATTAACAATCTCCTCCTTTTTGTTGATGACAAAACATAAAATTGTTAGAAAGTAAATTAACTAGATGGAAGTAAGACTTAGTTTGGAACTGTATTGTAAGTTTAATTTTACTTCCCTTTCTCCCCCTTTTTGTCGAAACAAAAAGATTTAGAAATACAAACTTAAAAAATATGAAAAGTAAAGTACAAATGTAGAGATATAAGAGAGTTGATCCGAAGCGAATCATATGCAAGATTGAGATGATTCGGTTTGAATCATGATGCAATGCTCCCCCTTAAAGGAGGCGTCCTCTTTTAAGGGAGGAAAGATGCTACAAAAAAATGTGTTAGTTAAGTTGATATAAGCTCCCCCTTGCTTTGAGAGTACCTACAAGACAAATGTTAGAGGCATGAAACAAGAAACCACTACTGTAGAACCAAATAGGATGGTTCTGTTCCACACAAGGAACCAGCCTTTATGGCCGAGGGAACCAGCCTTTAGCCTTTAGATGTTTGTTTTTGTTGACTATCCTAAACAAATTTTCAATAACTTATATACTCTTTTGTAATGATCACTATCTAATGATGAACTACTATAGTAAGAGTATCAAAAAGAGAGTACATGATTGTGCTGTTCGTATAGGGTTTATTTTTATAATAGTTCAAGTTTTAAATTTATATTTGTCGACTTTACTAATCTATGCCTCGGATATCAGAAAGTTTCCAAGCAATTGCTTGTTTTCGGTTTTTCAGAACATTAATGAGTGAGGTATTTTCATCTTGGCTCAAATCTTTTGAAATTATGACGCATACTCGAGATGTGGAGGTAACTCTTTGAGTTCGACTTCGGGAAGTTCAACTAATGGATCATTGTTGAGAAGTGCCTCGAGAATGAGAATGTCACCCTCGGGATCGTAGTACGTAGCATTGAAAACTGGTGAAACTGGTTCATCATCGATTGCTATAAAAGCATCGGCTTCTTCAAAGAGTAGAAAATCGCTTTCATCAAATGGAGTAAGTGTCGGAGATGATGTGGGATTAGATCAACCTTCTTCAACGATTCGAGATTGTTGTATGAAATGGAAGGTGCATCACCACATTTAAGGGTTAACGATTGATCATCATTCCTAAGAGTAATCTCTCCTTCGTAAACATCGATTAAAGCATGAGCCGTCCTAAGAAAGGGTCGCCCGAGTATCAACGGTACTCGAGGATCGGCTATAAAATCAAGAACAACAAAGTCGGCGGGAAAGTAAAACTTCCCTACTTTGACAAAAACATTTTCGGCTACACCGGTTGGTTTGGAAATTGTTCGGTCGGCTAATTCTAAAACCATTTTTGTTTCGGTTAGGCCTGAGAGTTGAAGCTTTTTCCAAATGGATAAAGGCATGAGATTGATACTAGCACCTAAATCGGCAAGGGCTAAGTAACTATCAAACTCTGAAAAATCACATGGAATGAGAAATCGACCGGGGTCACCTAGCTTTTTTGGAAGCTTTTTTAGGACAACCGCACTACAATTTTCATTTAACGGCGTTTTGGTTAACTCAATTAACTTGTCTTTGTTATTAAGCATCTTTTTGAACATCGGAGCAAACTTTGGCATATGAATGAGAGCATCCGCGAAACTTAGCTCAAAGTGAAGATTACGGAAGATTTCCATAAACTTTGAAGCTAGGATATCATCCTTTTCACGAATTTTCTCTTTTGCAAGTCTTGAAGGGTAAGGCAAATTAGGTTTGGTCTTTTGAGCTAAAGAAGGCTCTTCAATTGGTTCTTTGTCTTTGGTTTGTTCTTGGACGAATGGAGGAGGTTGGATGTCTTCGGTGCTTGGTAGCTCCGTATCCTTTGTCACCTCACTTTCCTTTTCCACCACCGGCGGTGGAATCGGAGGTCCATCGTATGAAACACCACTACGAGTTGTAATTGCCTTGGCTTCGTTATTGCGATTGGCTTCGATCTCTTGGGTTTGGAATGGTATTGCTTGGTAAAGAACTTGAACTTGAAGGTTGGTTGCTATGATAACTTTGCATGAAACCGAGCATCATTTTCTGAAAATCATCTTGCTTCTTTTGAGACTCATTGTAAACTCTTTGAAAATCATTTTGAAAATTATCCAACTTCATTTGCAAATTATTCATGTTCGCATCATTAGCTTTAGAATAATTTTCAAATTCCGTTTTAGACACACTATTTTTGGGGTTGTAAGGTAAAACTTGATTGATTGGTTGTTGAATGGTTGGTGTTTGATAATGGTGAGCATGATAAACTAGATATTTGACGGTTTTGATTTAAAGTTATCCCTCCACGGTTTTGGTTGAAATTAAATTGGGTCCCTTGCAACGTTTTTGAATGTTTTGACATTCGGATTGATTGAAACCAGTGGTCTCTTTGACTTCCAAATTGGAAGGTTGGTTTCTTTTGGGATAAAATTTCCAACGGCTGCGGTGTTGAAATTGTTGGATAATTGTCTTGAAAAACGGTAAAATCGTTTCCAAACCTCGAGTTAACGGACAAATGAGAAAATGGTGATGAACCACAAGTGAACACATATATCCTCAACGCTTTGACGGTGTGCAGGAGTAGTAACAACTAAAGCTTTCATTTGATTCATTCATTTGTTCATCCTTGATGGTCATCTTAACCTCGAGAGAAGCGCAATTTGTTGCATATCGAAAGAAATATTAGCATATGAAGAATTAGAAAGAGGATCATTCCGTACTCACTCCTGAATCATTACAACGACTTCTGGAATAACGAACATTTGACTTGCTTTCAATATTGCAAACCTTCTTTGAGGCATCTGTCTAAGAAATGCCTCCTGCTGCTAGAATCTAAGGCATCCTTATCGTGTAGAATTCAAAGAATTGTAAAAAGTAATCGAGTTGGGTGTAGTTCCCCGAAAAGGCCACGTTGAGACATTGACGAGGAGTCCTTTAAAAACGTTCCCCCTGCTATCATTTGAAGGCTTCTTCCGTTTGGCTTTTGATAAAAAGTATTGATCTCATACCGATAGTAAGTGTTTTAGTATTGGTTTATGAATTTTGAAACAAGGTCGTCCCATGTGAGAATTGATCTAGGAGGTTCCTTGTCTAACCAATCTCGGGCTTCACCGTCTAGAGAAAAAGGAAAAAGCAAAAGCTTTACCGAAGTGTTCGGAACTTCTGGATGTCTAAACGTTGAAGTGACCTTGTTAAAAAATCGAAGGTGATTGTGGGGATCTTGTCTACCCGTAAACTTATTGCTTTGCACAAGATTGATTAAAGGTTGCTTAAGCTCGAAATTGTTGGCATTGATTGGTGGAACAACTATAGCATCTTCATAACCCTCAATGGGTGCTTGTAACATTTGGGCCATCGTTCGATTGTCAGCCATTGGAACAACAGGTTCTTCTAAATCAAAATTTTCAACAACCGGAAGAGTTTGTTGTTGTCGACGTCTACGAGATTGCGAACGAGTGCGCATAAAAAGAAAAATTAAAAATCAAAAAGCAAAACTTTACACTAATTTTTATTTATTTTTTATTATTTAGCAATGAATTTTAACGGTTACACGAAAGAGACTTAAACCAAATAATCAACTACTTCACGGTAGCTCTTGAAAATTGCTTTTCAAGGTGAGCCGTACTTGGTAGAGACACAAAAGGCAAGTGTTAAATCTTTGATTACGATTTGGGAACAATTGCAAGTTCACCGGAAATTGAAATGATAATATCTCAATAGAAGATATTATTTGTTGGTGTTCGATTACCAACTTTGTTTATTTTATTTCTTTTTTTTAAAGGACAATTTTTTTATGTTTTTGATTTTTCTTTTACTTATACTAAAAAGAAAAGGAAAATATTTTTTTACTTTTTATATTTTATGATTTTTTTTACTTTTGAATTTTAAAACAAGAATGAAACTTTCGAGGACGAAAGGATCTTCAAACCAAATCAACAAACACAAAACGTAGGAATCGTAAACACTAGTCCCCGGCAGCGGCGCCAAAAACTGATTGCAGTTTTACGTACCTATAAAATATATAATAAAAATACTACTTAGGTAAATTCCAACTATTCACCTTTAACTAAGGTAAAAAGTTAAAACTTACAAAAATAATATAATATATATAATATACGTATGTTTAACCGGGTAAGTATGATCACCCGGGTCGTTTCCCCAACGACTAGTGAAATTGAAACCACGTTTAGGTTCGGATCCTGATTTGAATGAAGCAAAGATATTTTGGATAAGCTATTACTACGAAATTAAGAAGCAACAAATAATGACAATTAAGCAAATAAACAAATTTTAAATCCTAAAAATGTAAACTAAAATTTCACTAAATAAAGAAAAATTGCCGAAAATTATTAAAAATAAAAGCCCTAATTTTTATCTTTTTATAAAAGTTTAATTAAACTAATTAAAAATCAAACCTAAATACTAATTAAAATTAATAAACTTAATTAAAAACTTAACTAATGGACTAATGGTGCAAAAGTCTAGGAGACTAATAGAGAAACTAACAGACTAACGGAGGGACTAACTGAAAAACGATTAAAATCGAAAAATTACACTTTCCTACCGATGAACACCCGACAAAAACAAACCAAGTCCAATAAGCATTCGAAATTTTAAAGAGCTTAAAATGAAAAACTCAAAGACAAAGTGAAGGAAGACAAAGGTGGAACAAGATTAAAAAGGCAACTAGGCTGAAACTCACATAATAAGCTCTCAAAAGAACTTATTCTTTTAAGCTGTTACGAGAAAGGTAGGGCTATTCCCTTGGTTTAGAAAATAAGCTATAGAAAACCAAACTAAGATCAGAAAATGAAAAAGGAAAAATAAGTTCTAAAGAGCTTATGATATGCTTAATCTATAAATGAAAAGAAACTAAAGCTTAAACTACTTTTATGCTACTGAAATTGATCATGAAGTAAGCAAACTCAGGAAATAAGCAAAGAAACTCAAGATCCAAGCAAAAAAAAACTTTATAAAGCTAAATTAGACTCCTAAACTAGATTCTGAAACTTTAAGGACTTACTAACCTACTTATTATCCATCTAAATAAGCTATAAAATCTAGACTTATAAGCTAATTTAACTGATTAAGATCCTAAAGATTCTAAGTACTGTTTTTGGATTTATGACTTTTGACAGCTAAATTAAACTAGGAAAATAAGCTAGAAATTGCAAATTAAGACTTAAAATGTATTAAGCTATATTAAAACTCAAGTTCTACTAAATTTGATAAACTAGATCCTAAAATTACTGTTCTAAATTAAGCTGAGAACACAGCAGTACTAACTGAGGTTAGTACTGCTAGTGTAAAAATTCAACAGTACTTTCGCTGAAAGTACTGCTGATGCAATTTGATTTTTAAGAACAGATTTAAGCTATGAATTAAGCTAGAAAATGAAAACTAAAACTGATTTTAAGATAAGCTACAACTAAACTTAATCCTACTTGATTTCCTAGCTTAAATCTAAGCTAGCAGTACTAACTTGAGAAAGCAGTACTAACTTGGAAGTACTGGTAGTGTAAAGGCTCAGCAGTATTAACTTATGTTAATACTGCTAGTGCAAATTAAGAGTGCACTAAACCAAACACTCCTTAAAAACCATGACAGAATTTGAGAAAAGCTTTTAAGAGAAATCTAATGAACAAATACTAAATACCAGATAAAAACTAGCTTAAAACAAACTTAGCAATCATGATTAAACAACTGAATAAGCAAAATTCTAAGATCTTAACTAATTAAACTAATGTTTTTGGATTTTATGAGTTTTTATGACAGAAATTGATAACTAAAGATCTATAACTACTTAAGCAAAAACAGATGAAGATAAACCACTAATAAGTACTAGAAGAGACATTTAAACACTAATAAGCAAAGAGAATAAGCAAATAAGCAATATTAAACATATAAGCTATAACTAAGCAATTTAAAACTGAATTTAGAGACAAATGAAAAGAGAAACTTACTTGATCCTTTAGCTAAACAAAAGGAACCAAT
>BQNB010019174.1:17847-67191 GCA_026074375.1 Tanacetum coccineum
ACAACTCAATCTTTCTTTCTCATTTCTAGTTCGATTTCGTGAACGATTGTATGAAGTGAAGTGTTAACGGGATCCTACACATAACTTGAGGTTTATAATTGCACCCCTACACTTGAGTTTTAGAACTCATAAATATAAACTAACCAATGACTCAAATTGAAAGGATCAAAATAACATGGAGTGTATTAAGCACGTATGGAGTATTAATTTGACTTTCTTTCCCATTTCTTCATAAAATAAAAACTACCACGTCTCAAACAATATACACTAATAAAAGACTCGACTTAGCAGCCATGTATGCAAGAAAATAATTAACTGGGTTTAACAATAATGTACTAAAGATGAGTACATACAAGGAAGGCTAAGGCGATTTGGGTGTAACAATTGGTGTGGGTGTAAACAATGCTCTTCATTAATAATCCAGAATCCACTAGAAAATTACAAGAACTGCAAAAAGATAGGCTCAAAGGGGTATACTAGGGTATCTTGCACTAAAAGCGAGTGCATAACAAGGGTGTGGGGATAGTTATATGATCGAGGAGACCATAATAACAAATACAGGTTTAAAACAGGGTTTATCCTAGTGCCACTTATCATTTAGCAAATCCAGACCATACGAATGCAATCTCACTAAGCAATCTCGAGATGAATCACAAAAGTAAGTTCTATAATTTAATACACTACCGGTGCACTCTTAAATAGTTTTAACCGATACCAATGCTCTAGAAAAAGCGACAAAACCACATATGCATGATCAAATCCATAAACGCGACACATAAGATTGCCTATTCCTTAACTCGAGAAAGCTAATGGTAAGACTATCTTAAACACCAAAGATGGGTGCTTGAATTTCTAAAGATCTAGTGGCGAACCTCACATTTTTGAGGTGGAATTTTTTTTTAGAGTGGTAGGGTTTTTGTGCTAGTCATATAATTCATATCCATGAGATGCTAATAATACTAAGCTTTCATCGGTATGTGCCATAAAAAAATTTAAATTTGGGTTAAAATTACCGTCTATGTTACGTTTCAGTATATTACTCATCATTTTAAAAACAAAGTAAATATAATTGAAGGAATAGTTTTTAAGGCTTGTTTCCCCCTACACTTAAATTGAACATTGTCTCCAATGTGCTTAAAAGTACCTAAATAAACAGATAAAGGGAAAAGAAAAAGGTAAAAGAAAATAGTACTCCCCTGGTTTTGCTCAGTAATGGAGAAGAAACAAAGGATAAGCTAGCTAAATCGTCATTCAAGAATCGTCCACATGAAACTCCTAAGAACTCCTGGGTTTTTCCATATCAAATGTAACCTGCAAATCAAAGACAAGAAACAACACACCTAGCGTAAAATCAGCGGGATAATAATATACAATGCTAGATTAGGGTTTTGACACTACAAAAGCAATAAAGATAGGATGAATGTGTTAATGTAATCGTGGTTTTTTGCAAGTTTTAGAAAAATTAAAAATTATGGAAATTATACAAAATTAAAATTTCAAAAATAATAAAATTCGAATTTTTATAGTTCTGGAGACGCGACGCCGTCAGGATGAATCTTGATGCCGTCTCCAGAGACTGTGAAAATTCTCTATTCTTTTTCTTGAAAAAATTTCTACACGCAATTATATAACTGATTTCCTAGAAAAATGCTGCATAAACCAAGAAAATTAATTAGCACAAACAACTCTAACAAGACACAAGACACACAAGACACATAAGACACTCCTAAAACGCGGGAAAATAAAATGGATTGGGGTGCCTCCTAATGAACGCTTGATTGTGCAAATATAGGCACGATCAGGCTTCGAAGGGATCGAAGAGTTCTTGTGATGGTTGCTAAATTTCCAAGTCTTGGATAACTGTGTTAACATAAATGGAAGCAATACGTTAAGTGAAGCGCAGGGGGTGTCCCTGCGAATCACCTCCGACGTGAGAGTAAGTATGTGATTTGTAGCGTAAACTAAGGTAAAATAAGTGTGTATGAAAGTGTTAGTCATATCTGGAGACCTGACCATCTATTTATAGGTGTGAAAATAGGATGGACGAGGCCTAGCATAAAAACCGATGAATGTGGGGGTGTCCTACGATTTAAGGGGTGATTACAGGAACTGTGTACCACGATCTCTACCTTGGTAGGAAAGCCTTGGTAAAGAGGGAGAACATGGGTTTTGACTAAGCCAGACCTTTGCCCTAGTTTCGTCGAAGACTTCCCACGAAGGGTGTAAGCCTTCGCGTGGCGGATTACCATACTGGTAATCATCCCGAAGATGATTTTATGAAACTCGAAACTATTCGAAGACCCTATAGTGTAATTAGGAAGAGGATCCTATTTGAGCTCGAAGGAGAGACCTTCGAGTCGGAGAGGAAGGTATATCATCTAGCCCCCTAGTCGAATGTAATGCATGCATCTATGAATGCATTTCTTTCGACTCAATCAACAAATCACTCGAAGGCCATATTAAACATCCAAGTACGTGTACTTCATGCATTAAATTATAAGCCCACTTATCGTGGAGTTAGTTGAGTTTTTAATAAAGATTACTCAACAGTCTTCCTGGATGATCGTGAATGTCTTATCCCACTTTTCCTTCTAATTTGAAATCCGAATGACACCTGATGTTTTATACGTGGACGGTCATGAAGGTATTGAGAGTTACCTATAAATACTTTGCCATAAACCCCTTATATCCTTTTAGTGTCGTCATCGTCTGCTTTTTTAATTTCTTCGAACTGCTATTCATCTATCTCTGAGGTAAGGTAATAATCACCATCTTTTCAATTATGAGTGCAAAGGATTCTATAGCCACTCAAACTTGTGAACTTTCAAAGGAAGAGTTCAATGATTTTCTCACCCTCTAACCTATTCCTTCTGAATATCATGTGATTCTACCAAAATCCAATCAGACCATTTTCGATGCTCTATCTGGGTATGTTGGACTGTACACCCATTCATTCTCCCTTGCAAATCTTAGGCTTCCCATCACTGAATTCTTCTGCGAAGTTCTCGAATATTTTTAGGTTCATATATCTAGGCTGAACCCTTTTGGTAGTGCTAAACTCACCAGTTTTATTGTCATGTGTAAGGCTTATGGTTGCAAGCCCTCTGTCGACCTCTTCCGAGGGTTCTTCAATTTGTGTCGGGCTGGTAAATGGTTAACTTTTGATAAAAGATCTGAAAAACATGTTCCTAATTTTCTCCTTAAAGTCATTACTCATATTGAGGGTTGGCACTATCGGTTTTTCTCTGTTCAAGACTCCATTATCCCTGCCAAATATTCACAATTTCTTTCTGAGCAAAACAAACTTGATACAAATTCCTTCAAAGATAAACTTCCCCTAAATATTGAAGAGAATCCCATATTCCAGCGTCTTGGTCGATACCCCATGAGTTTCCGTGTTTTTCTTAATCCTATTCTTTTCTTGGCTGGCCTCAAATCTTCATGGAAACATGGCCAGCAACGTCCTATGATATTAGCGGGTGGCAAGGGTATTTATCTTCCTTGCTTCTTCCTTCATTATCCTTTTTCACTAATATATGATTTACTTTTTCTTTATGCAGAAATAGCTTTTAGGAATTTATCTATACCGAAGATGATGAGGATTTAGCGTTTTTGCCTAAGGAGTCTTCTTCGAACTTTGGCATCGGTTCCCTATCTGTCTCAGTTAACACGGAGCCTCTAAAAGCCAACAAAGAGCCTAAGATTTAGCCTGTAGAGGTTACAACGGATTCTAGGGGGAGCCTGAAGCCTAAGCTGTTTATCGTTAATCCTGGGATTGTAGCTGCTCGGATAAAAGATAGGAAGTGTAAAACTAGAGGAGGGTCGTCAAGGTCTCCTGTTAAGAGGAAGCTTGCTCCTGGGACTTCCACCTCCCGTGCTACTCGTGCCAAAACTTATTCTTCGAAGGATGATGCTCCCTTCTTGACAGTTTCTGATGATGACGATGGTATACTTTCAGTCCTTAACTTGTTCTGTATCGTCTTTGCATTATAAGTCTACCAATATGTTTGTCTTCATTTCTTTTTTAGCTCTCCCCGATGTTCTTGAGCTTAAATATGTCACTGCTTGCCACCTCAAGATCTCTGCTATTACTCCTTTAGCTTGGATGAATCATCTAGATAATCGCATAGATTTGGAGTTGCTGGATCTTTATGACCGCTGTTATGTATGACAGGCTGTAGTTGACAATGCCGTTAATAGGAGGTAGCATGAGCTATTGCAGGTTATTAAGAAGCTGAAAGGTGAGTTTGATGTTATGAAGAGCAGGGAGAGGGCTAGGGAAGAAGAGTGTAAGGGGCTACAGGTTAAATGCGAGGCTGCTATGACTGAGATTGAGAAGAACCCTGCTATGGTGGCCCTCCAGGAGAAGATATCTGCTCTCTCTACTGAAGTGAAAGAGCATAAGTTGAATCTTGACAAGATGATGCTGGAGAGTCAGAAGTGGGCAGGCTATCGATAGAGCCTTTCAACTTTGGAGTCGAAGGTTACTTCTCTTGAGGCTGAAAAGGCAAGGTTGGAGGTCGTTAAAGTGGCTCTCCGAAAGGAGGTTGAGGAGCTTAAACAGGATAGGAGAGAGGTGGTATCAAAGGTCGTTCCCTATGTTGTGATGGAACTTGTTCATAGTGATGACATGGGTAGCCTTATTGGTAAGCTTGTGTCCTCTGTTATCGCATATGGCAGATGTTGGGCTTTCGAGCAGGTTGTTGATATGAAGGAGACTTTTGATTTGTCAAATGTAAAGGGTTATCGCTCTTCTTACAAGAAGGATCATACTTAGGCCAGCAACAATCTTGCCACCGCTACCTTCCATTGGTTGGATGTGTTTGTGGCGGATCCCTTAGTTCCTATTAAAGCTTTATTATTGAAGAAGCCCCTAACTCTCCAAAGACCTGCTCCTTCAAGGACTCATGTCCCCTTGCCTTCTTCTCAAAGGGCTACTCCATCCTTTGTTCCAGTCTCTAATCTGATGTCTCCTCCTGCAGATGCCTCCATTGTGAAGCCCCAATCCTCTCAACCTCATTGAAGGTCACCTTGTTGGTGTTAATTCAGTCTTAAGGGTGACATGTACCCTTTGAACAATTTGTTACTATCCAGGCTTTGGCCTTTAGACAATTTGATTTTGATAATGGTTTATGTTGGCCATTGTATGAACAGTTTATGTCGACCTTCAAGGTTGGGTTCGAATAGTAACCTCCCCGTGGGGAGTTAAATATAGGGACACAGTCCCACATTTTGTCTATGATATCCCTTGCTTTACTTTCTATGAATTTGGGGGACTTTAGTCTGACCCCTTTATCATTTTATAAGTAAAGTTTCGCACTTTATGAAACGAGGGCTCAAGTGTGGCCTTAAGTTGTCAATTATTCATGCGAACATCTTGTACCAACCCTAAAGGTAGGTTTCCATAGGGAATAAAGTCCCTAATCATGTTCGAGGAATTAGAGGACTTCTAGTCTGACTCCTTTATGCGCTTCATCAAGCGGAGGCTCATGCGTGGCCTTAAACTTTTGACTTATTTGTTAATTTTCAAATGAAGGGTTGCGACCCACTTCATTATGTCCTCAAGGCTAAAAGAAGCAATGAGGAAAGTTAACGTGAGTATTATGGATGTTTATTTTTGGTAGGGCTCATGTGTGGCCTCACAACATCCCTTCGAATGTTGAACTTAGTATTATTAGGCTCATGTGTGGCCTTGATGTCAATTTTCAAATAAAGGATTATGACCTACTTCATTATGTCCTCAAGGCTAAAAGAAGCAATGAGGAAAGTTAACGTGAGTATTATGGATGTTTTTTGGAAGGGCTCATGTGTGGCCCTACAACATCCCTTCGAACGTTGAACTTAGTAGTATTAGGCTCATGTGTGGCCTTGATATCTTTTGTTATAAGTATCGCCACAAAAGTTTTGGAATAAATCCGTTACATTAGTAGTGTAGAAAGATTTACATCATCTCTCGTATGAACACTTAGTTTGCTACACTTTTTCTAAATAGTCAAAACAATGACTTTAGTTATAATAAAGAAGACTGTAAAAGGTAAGTTTTACATGTAGAACTTACGAAGGCTTGTACTCTTTGATGTTTGAGTCAACGAGTGATCGGATGCATCAGAAATTTTATAGAGTCCCCTTCCTTGAACTTTGCTTACCATGTGAGGACCCTGCCATACTTGCGTGCTTCCGGTGTTGTTTTACAAAAGTAAAACGAAGTCTCCAATCTTATAAATGGAGTGACTACTCCTTTTGTTATGGTACCTGCGAAGCTTTCTTCGATAGTAGGCCTCTTCGATTGAGGCTATTTCCTTGCTTCCTCTTCTCTTGTCAACTTCGTTTATTCTTCCCTTATCATCTTTAGCAACATCATTTTTGGAAATAGGGATTATAGTCTTGGAGCCGTAAGTTAGGCTAAACGGTGTCTCCTTTTGGCTATTTCTTAGAAGCATTTTATGTTCCCACAGTACTTGAGCAAGATCGTCCACCCATCCTTGTTGACTTCGAGCCAATTGCTTTTCGATATGGTTCATTATTTCCATATGCTCCGTAATAGGAGAGAAGGATTGTGTGACCTTTAATCCTTTGTAGAGATCTGCAAAGATACCTTCTCGGAAATGCTTCTCATCCTTTGAGCTGATTGTTCATGGCACTCCGAATCTGCATACTATGTATTCCCATATGAATCTTTCTACATGCCTTCCATTTATAACGGTTAGAGGTTTTGCTTCCACCCATTTCGTAGAGTTTCTACGGCTATTGCCAAGAATTTGAAACCTCCGGGGGCTGTTGGCAATGGTCCTAGGATGTTAACTCCCTAATGACTGAATGTCCATCCCATGTCGGCTGTTATCGTGCTGCTTTCTGCTACTTTCCTTATTGCGGATTGCTCCTTGCATTTCTCGCTGTCTTGAAGTACCTTTGCAGTGTCTCGGTGCATTGACGGCTAGTAATACCCTTGCTTCTTAATTCTAACCACCATTGATCATGGTTCTGTGTTAAAACCACATGAACCTTTGTGTACTTCCCTTATGATGTCACCAGTCTGTGGTGAAGCTACACAACAGAGCCATGGGGTGTAGAAGGATCTTCGGTACATGTTTCCTCTAATCAGCTTGTATTGAGGTGCCTTGACCTTGATCTTCCTAGATTCTTTCAGGTCCTCCGGTAATAAACCACTCACTAAGTACTCATGGATAGGAGTCATCCAGCTTTCTCCTTCTTTAGTTTCAACATGTAGGATCTCTTTCTCTTCTATTGACCGCTTCAGTAGGACTTCGACCAGCACTTCCTTAGTAAGATGTTCGAAGGTCATCGAAGCCAGCTTGCTTAATGTGTCGGCTTTTTTATTTTGGTTCCTTCGGATGTGCTCGATCGTGTAGCTTTCAAAGTCCTTCAAAGCCTCTTTGGTCTTCTGTAAGTATTCTCTGATCGTTGGTTGTTTGGCTGCGTAAGTACCTTTTATTTAATTTACCAATAAATGTGAATCTACAAAAATTGCTAAGCTTGTAATTTCCATCTCTTACGATATTCGCAACCCAGCCAATAGTGCTTCGTACTCTGCTTTGTTGTTTGTTGTTTCGAATTCGAAGCGTAAGGCATAAGCATATTCTTTTCCCTCGGGATCTATCAGCATTAGTCCTGCGCCGGAACCGTTGGAGCTCGCAGCTCTATCGGTAAATAGTTTCCATTCGCTACTTAGCTCCGTTTTTGTTGGCTTTGTGTCCGCCTTCTCCCTGCTTCATTTTTGTTGTCTTCAAGGGGCACTTCGATTAGGAAATCTTTAGGTGTTTCATCACCCCTTTCTTGGAACACAATGTCATGTTCTCCTAGCTTGATTGCCCATTTAGCCACTCGTCCCGATTTTTCGGGTTTTGTTAGTGTCTGTTATATAGGCGAATTAGTCAGGACTGTCATCATATGTACCTGAAAGTACCTTTGTAACCTCCTTGCTACATGTACCAATGCTAGTATGAGATTTTCCATTCCTGGGTAGTTAAGTTCAGCCCCTTATAGAACTCTACTTACGAAGTAAATAAGAACTTGTTCTTCTTCCCTTTTTGGGAACAAAGTTGTACTTATGCTCTCGGTCGAGGCTGTGAGGTACATCATTAGAATCTCTCCTTGTACTGGTTCTGTTAGCGTTTGCAGTATTTCCATAAATTTCTTCATTTCTTAAAGTGCTGCTTCCGCTTCTTGTGTCCATTGTATGTTCTTCTTATATGTGCAGCTTTTAAGTACTTTGAAGAAAGGAAGGGATCTTTTGGCGCCCTTCGATAAGAAACGACTAAGGGCTGCTATTTTTCTGTTGAGGCTCTGTACGTCTTTAGCTGCTCGACATCAGTGATGGCTTTTACCTTCGAGGGTTTAGCTCGTATCCACTGCTTGGTAATGAGGTATCCTAAGAATGGGCCCTCTTCGACACCGAAGGAACACTTCTTCGGGTTGAGCTTCATGTTGATTGATCGAAACCTCTCGAAAGTCTCTTTAATATCTGCCAACATTTCTTCTTCGAACATACGTTTGATCACCATGTCATTGACATATGCCTCAAGGTTTCTCCCTATTTGATCGTAGAAGACCTTGTCTACTAATCTTTGGTATGTTGCTATAGCATTCTTTAAACCAAAAGGCATCTTTCGGTAACAGAAGACCTCTTCTCCTGTGAAGAAGGCCGTCTTATCTTCATCTTCTTCTGTCATTTGAATCTGGTGATAACCCTTATAGGCATCCAAGAAGCATTTCAATCGGAACCCTGAGAGAGATTCTACCTTCCAGTCAATTTTAGGTAGAGGGTAACAGTCTTTGGGACACGCTTTGTTTATATCTGTGAAATCAACACACATCCTCCACCCTTCATCACTTTTATTTACCATGACTGTGTTGGCTATCCATGTCTGATGCTTGACCTTTTGTAGGATTCCTGCCTTCGTTAGTTCCTACACCTCTTTACAAGCGGCTGTACTATGATCGGGGCCCAGACCTCTTCTTTTTTGCTTGATTGGCTTGATGTAGCTGTATTCATTCAACTTGTGTTCTGTATTGAAGGGCTTTCCCTTAACCATAATGGTTCTAGGAATCCTTGTCATATCAGTATGGGTTCATGCGAAGATATCCGCATTGGCCCTTAGGAGGTCTTGTATCCTTTCTTTGAAGTGTTCTGGTAGCTGTTTTTTGATAGTGACTGCTTGTTCAGGATACTTGTTATTGACGACCACTTTTTATTCTGTTGTAGTGTAGTTGAAAACCCCTTTTTCACTTGCTGGGGGTGTCTCTATAATCTTCTTCATTCCTTCTTTTACTTTATCAGATTCATATGTCGAGAATACAGTACCAATCCCTTTGGTGGTATGGAATTTAAGGGCCCCCTGAATGGTAGAAACCACGATTCCTATCTTCTGCATTGCTATTCTTCCCAGTAGCATGTTATATGGTGAATTAGACTTAACGATCATGAAGTTAAGAGTTTCCTTTCTTGTAAGAGGGGGATCACCTATCGTGATTTCCAGAGGAATTTTCCAATAGACCAAGATTTTTCTCCTCAAAATCCGATTAAAGGGACCTTCGAGTCTACCTTGGATGCTCTGATGGACGGTTTTAATTTCATGAAGCAATGTTCGTAAATTACTTCGCATGAGCTCCCGCCATCCATGTGCACTCGGTTTACTTCTCTTCCAAAGATCTTAGCTTTTATTACTACCGGTGCTGAAGAATTGGTTCCTCCTGAAGGGAATGTAATTTCCTTACCTTCGGAGGTGAGGCCTTTGACTTTATTCTTTGCATATGACTCATCCTGCTTTATCATGAGTATAGGTGATGCGACTGGCATAGTGCTTTTGTCTTTTTTTCCCTTCTGTTCGCTGGTTTTCGGAGGCCTTTAGTCTTTCTTTTTTGATTCCTTTCACAAGATGGGAAAGTTGTCCTGATTTCACAGCTTCTTTAATCTGGTTTCTTAATTGACGATATTCGTTGGTGTCATGCATGTGTTCTTTATGGAAATGGAAATATTTGGACATGTCTCGTGACCATCTACTTCTAAACATACGAGGAGGCTGTTCGATGATTCTAGCTGCCTTTTCTGTGGCGAGGATCTCTCTTGGGCTTTTGGATAGGTTGGAAAGCAGTCCGTGGTTAGGTCCTCGGTATGGGGAGAACCTATCCCTGCCTTTCTATCCTCAGTTATTGTCCTAAGAGGATTTTCTTGATCTTTTAAAGTTTTCCCTTTGATAATTAGGAGTTTCATTGGTTGCCACTTCTCTTGCTTCAATCCAGGTGTAGGTATTTTCCATCAAACCCTTGTAGGTGGATGCGAGGTCTGTGGAGAGATGTTCGACTAAGCTTCTTGTCCTTAAACCATGAAAAAAACTAGAGATACACTGCTCTTCGTATAGACCCAAAATCTATAGAGTATCGTCAGTGTATCTAGTAACGAAGGTCCTGGTACTTTTGCCTTCTCTTTGCTTGATGTTGTGAACCACTAGGTGTGTCTTTGTGAACTTCTTTTGCTGACTAAAGTGTGAGCAAGACTTAGCCTTTAGATCCTCATAGTTGAGAATGCTACCTGTATTCTGACCATTCCACCATATGCGGGCGGAATCTTTGAGGGTGTATGTGAACATGTGGCAAGCTACGGGCATTAACCATTTTTGCATGCGGATGGCCCCTTTGAAAAGGTGCAAGAAATTATCTGGGTCCCTTTTTCCATCGTAAGAACCAATATAGGAGGGCATTTTTAGTCCATCTGGAAGAGGATAATCCTCACTCCAGCGAACAAAAGAGGTTACAGAACCTGTGGAATCAGCAAAGGTGCCTGTAGGATTTAGGTACACAGGCATATTTGGTGGTGCGTACATGGGCTGTATATAAAAGGGGTAGTTACTCGAAGGGGTAACTACGGGATACATAAATCCATTGTATGAAGGTACGCCATTGTTGGTGAAAGTCTGTGGTATATACCCCCTTGTGGATGATAGGTGGAGATTCCCCCAGCAGGGGGATTACCAATCTGGGTCTGTAAAGGGAAATTCAGAGGTTGCCCATTAACAAGGCCTGCAGATGATTGAGAGAAGGGGTTAACATAAATAGGCACAAGTCCAGTAGGTGTATGAAAACTACTAGGTATGAAAGGTTGGGCATGGTGTAAGAGAAGCGTACCATTAGGAGGGAGATTCCCCCTCGTGTTAGTCGAAGGTTGGTGTCCTCCATGTACGGAGGTCAAAGAGGATTGTAGGGGTTAACCACTTTCGTTCCTTCCCAAGCGATCCGCCAAGAGTGGGGGAAGATTCACTCCCTAGTTTTCATCTTCTCTTACTTCAATCTTTGAAAGCCTAATACCTTCGGCATTTCTTCCTCCCATGCTTCCTTCCCTGTTCGGTGCTTCCTCAAATCCCACAACTCTTTCTCGCTGCCTATGGACCACAGGAGACCTTGGCCGAAGGCTTGGAGTAGCTTCCCTATTGGGCTCAGGTCTTTGTTCCATCTCTCGCTCTTCATCGTAGTCCTCACTGAAATATTCAAGTTCAGTTTGGAGGTCTTCATTATGTATCTACCTTCATCATTCTCTTAGAAGAGATTCAAGGACTTCATAATTTTCCTCCACAAAGACAGGGCTAATAATCATATTAAGATTAGCTGAAGTGGAAGCACGATATGCAAATAGCGTGTTTTCAGGAGTAGTGGCAGAAAACACGGTAGTAATCACAGGTGGTCTCTCACTGGCGGTGTTATTTGGTATCTGAGGTGGTGTCGAGAAACCCAGTGGTGGCGTCATTTCTCTTCTGTTTGTCATGCCTAAAAAGTAGGTAGAGTGGTTTTGAGGTGATTTGACTTGGTTAAAATGGGACTAATTGTTGTGGGTCCTACGGATAGCGTCACTGATTGTGCAAATATGGGCACGATCAGGATTCGAAGGGATCGAAGAGTTCTTGTGATGGTTGCTGAATTGCCAAGTCTTGGATAACATGTGTCATCACAAATGGAAGCACTACGTTAAGTGAAACGCAAGGGGTGTCCTTGTGAACCACCTCTGGCGTGAGAGTTAGTATGTGCTTTGTAGCATAAAGTAAGGTAAAATGAGTGTGTATGAAAGTGTTAGTCATACCTGGAGACCTGACCATCTATTTATAGGTGTGAAAATAGGATGGACAAGGCCTAGAACAAAAACCGGTAAACGTGAGGGTGTCTCACGATTTAAGGGGTGATTGCAGGAACTATGTACCACGATCTCTACCTTAGCGGGAAAGCCTTAGTAGAGAGGGAGAACGTGGGTTTTGACTTAGCCAGACCTTTGCCCTAGTTTCGTCGAAGACTTCTCGTGAAGGATGTAGGCCTTCGCTTGGCGGATTCCCATACTAGTAATCATCCCGAAGATGATTTTACGCCACTTGAAACTTGTAACACCCCTAAATTGGGTCGCAGCGGAATAAGGATCCGGGGCGTGTTACTTCTCAGATCAATAACATAAGATAATATAAGAACGACCAAAAAGTCGTTTAAAACTGATACATTGGATTTAATAAAGTATGTGTTACAAAAGCCCGAAGCTTTACTTGTTTACTTGTTATTATTACAAAGATTTCCAGTCCATAACAGATATACAAAATGTAATGCGACTAAATCTTTAATGCATGACTTCAAAATATAACCACCAATGTATCCTTCACACCTCGTGCTTAATGACCTCCTGAAAAACATTGCATTTAAAAACGTCAACATAAAGTTGGTGAATTTCATAGGTTTATGTAAATGTATATGCAGGACCGCAAGACTTTCCCAGTGATAATGCAACAGATGCAGACATCACAAAATGCAATTACGTTTGCCTAAGCTCATGACACCGAAGCTCGACATAATTGAATACAATATATAAATATTGCCTACATTGCCCGTGATGATGTTCAACCCGTAACATCCAGTATCCGACATGATATACGTTCGTTTCCAGTGATAGCTAGTCACCCGAACGGGGAGGTCAATCCCAAATAGATCTATCTATAATCATTCGCGCTCACATTCCAGTAATTGACAGTTCATGATTCATGGGCATAGTGGGTTATCGCTACTTAGGCAACACGTAATCATGATAAAATGTACACTTGCGTCCAATTTGTAAAACATGCATATGTTTCTCACCCCAAAAACTTGTAAAATTTGTAAAACAGCATATGTTTTCTCACCCCAAAAAAACTTGTAATTTAATAATTGTAAAACATGGGCAATGAACTCACCTTGAGAGAGTAAACAGATAATAAAATACCCAAGTCTTCTTTTTTAAAAAAAAAAGGTCACGCTAACGCCCGAATGCAACCTAGTTAATATAGGTCGAATCAGTATTCAAGTACGTTGTCTAACAACAACTGTATATAATCCTATATAGTTATCATCGTACTATCGTTCGGGCTATCATAATTTAAGAGGTCATGACATGACGTACGAGGAGTTAGGACACTTTAAATCGTAAATCCAACAACTCGTCAATACGCCATCCGAAGAAGCCTCATTATGAAATTCCCTAGTAATATAGCACTTTGATAACTAATAACATATATATATATATATATATATATATATATATATATATATATATATATATATATATATATATATATATATATATATATATATATATATATATATATATATATATATAGCTATATCACCATCTATTCGTTTAAGTGAAATCGTCATTTATAAGTAAAAACGTTTATAATTACCCTTTTAGTAAAAATGACATAACTTTTGCGTTTTAAGCCCGATTTTGACGTTTCTTGCGCCCATGCTTTCGTATTAAGACGAGGAATCATAATATCACATTTTTATGTTTTTGACCTTCTGTTGTGAATAGTGTTTTTACTGTTCACAACAGCTCCTAATCCCGTTTCCATACTTTAATTAACGTAAAACCCGTTTTTGTCGTATCTCATTCGTTATAGTTCCGTTTTTAACGATTCTTTCGAGCACGTTCTCGTAATTGAAAGTTTTATCATATAAATGGTGTTTTAAAAGTATAAGTTTCTGTTATGAATAGTAACTTTTATAAAAATCATTTTATAAACGTATTTAGCGTTGTAAACTCGTAATTAGCGTATCTTCTTCGTTATAAATCGGATTTTCGAGTTTCTTATCATTTTGGAAACGTAATGAGGTGTAATATATTTCTAAAACATAATATGGCTGTGTCAAAAATCAAATTAAAATAGTGGGTTTGTATTTTTGTGATTTAGACATGTTTTAAGCTTGATTTTAGTACCATTAAGCTTCAACACCTTGTTACAACTACTTTACAACATTTATATCTTATGTCATACATATATTAAGTCTATTAGCTCATGTTTTGTCCAAGAGAGTCCATAGTATCAAGAGCACAAGTCCTTGCAATACTTTCACATCTAACTTAATAAGAAAACTTTTAGAAACCCTAATTTGTTCATATATATGTTTACTCTTAACCATCATGTTAAAACACTTATACATCCCTTTTAACATCATATTAGCATCCATATGGCATGTAAATAAGTTCACAAAACATTGACAATAAGTAAAAATTCATTTTACATATTCAAGAGTACCCTAAATGGTGATTTAGCTAAATATAACATATGAACACATAAAATCTTAGTTATGAAATGATTAAGCTTTTAAATAACCTTGAGTGGATGAGTAGGGAATGAGAAAACAAATCACACCCTTGTGATTAACACTCTTGGCTTGTAAATATAGGATGAAAACCCTAATTTTCCCAAGAAACCCTTTCTTCCTTTTCTTGCTTCCTTACTTGCAAATGCTTATCCAAACCTTGGAACCACCTTAGAATGCCTTAAGTATGATGTGAGTATGCTTGTATAATGAGAGAAAATTAAGCAATGGATTGCTTAATATTGGCTTTTTGAGCCGTGGGTTTTGAGAGGTGAAATGGGAGAGTGTTGTTTGATTTTACACTTAAGGAATGATCATGTATGTGTTTCTCTCTTGGACTCATGCTTTATATAGTGAAAATATCTAATTAACCTAACCATGATCACTTTCTAACCCTTGTGTAAGATCCCCTAGGTTAATTAGTCAAGTGGTTTATGGTGTAAGAGTTGGTTCCCTATGATCTTTCTTAACCTTGATATTTTGAGCAAGTTGATATAAAGTTGATAATTCTTGGTCCTATCCTTGAAAATCCGGCCACATAGGCTCCCATGTGATGTTATATTGATTATTTTGTGTATTGGGTATAATCGTGGGTATTTGTTTAAGCGTAGTTAGGTTTTGGTGCTTCCGGGAATGCCGAAACGCATTTTATCGCGAAACGTAAGCATTTTACGTAACCAATAAAATAAGATGAACAAAGTTGATAATTATCCTTATAATAATCATTTAACACTTGCTTAATGTAAATATTTAATTGTTTAATGCCCGTTTACATTGAATGATCATTTTTAGTTTACGCGATTCAACTTAACGTTTACGGTTTAAGAGCAAACGCGTAAAACCCTAAAAATAAATTGTGCATTACATAATGTCGTACAATGACCTAAAACACGAGGTGTTATAGTCTTCCCCCGTTAAATGAGCCTTGTCCTCAAGGCTTATCACACGGCACTTGACGACGGTGCAGTCTTGGTGAAGAGGTGTGGATATTTCTTCCTGAATTGATCTTCACGTTCCCATGTAAACTCAGGACCCCGCCTAGAGTTCCATCGAACCTTGACAATTGGGACACGGCTTCGCCTCAATTGGAATTCATAGAACTTGACAATTAGGACGCGGCTTCGCCTCAATTGTTTGACTTTGCGATCCATGATCTCTACAGGCTCTTCAACAAAATAAAGCTTGTCATCTACTTGTAGTCCTTCTAACGGAACGACTAAAGGATCGTCAGAATAACATTTCTTCAAGTTGGAAACATGAATGTATTGTGGACCCTTCTCACGCTCTTGAGGAAGCTAAGTTTGGTTATGCAACGGTTCCAACCTTTTTTCAACACTCTGAAAGGTTGAAAGGTCTGACATATCTGTGGATTAACTTCCCCCGTTTGCCAAAACGTACGACCCCTTTCCAAGGCGAAACCTTAAGCATAACTTTATCTCCAACTTGAAATTCCATCGGTTTATGCTTTAAATCAGCGTACCTCTTTTATTGATCGCGAGCGGTTTGAATCCTTTATTTAATATGGATGATCCTCTCCGTTGTTTCTTGCACTAATTCTGGACCAGTGAGTTGAACTTGTCCAACCTCGGCCCAACACACGGGTGAACGACACTTTCGACCATAAAGTGCTTCAAATGGTGCAGCCTTAATGCTAGCATGATAACTGTTATTGTATGAAAACTCGACTAATGGAAAATGTTTAACCCAACCATTTCCAAAGTCGATTACGCAAGCACGTAGCATATCCTCGAGAGTTTGGATGGTTCTCTCGCTTTGTCCGTCGGTTTGCGGATGATATGCAGTACTCATATCCAAACTTGTACCCAAAGCCTTCTGAAGTGACCTCCAGAAATTTGATGCGAACCGAGGGTCACGATCACAGATAATTGAAACAGGTATTCCATGCTTCGTGACTACCTCCTTTAGGTACATTCTTGCCAGTTTATCCATAGGATCCGTTTCCCTCATTGGCATAAAAATGGCAGACTTTGTAAGTCGGTCAACGATCACCCAAATAGTGTCATAACCTTGTGATGACTTAGGAAGCTTCGTGACAAAATCCATCGTGATGTTGTCCCACTTCCATTGAGGTATCTCGGGTTGCACTAACAAACCCGATGGTCTCTGATGTTCGGCCTTGACCTTAGCACAGGTCAAACACTTGCTAACATAGGTGGCGATGTTAGCTTTCATATTGGGCCACCAATATAGTTTCTTCATATCCTGGTACATCTTGTCAGAACCCGGATGAATAGAGTATTTAGATTTGTGGGACTCGTGCATGATCACAGTCCTTAAGTCGCCATAACATGGTAACCAACTCCTGCCATTTAAGCACATAGTTCCATCCGCACGTGGTTCCAACTTTTCCGTTCTAAGTTTCTCCAGATATAACACCCTGTGTTTTCAAGTCATTGACGACGTCAACAAATCCGCAATGTACTTTTTGTAATGTACGTGTTCACTTTAAATCATAAGCGATAGGTTAAATCGCGTACGCCAAAAATTAGCGTTCAATGTAAACGAGCATCAAACAATTAAATGTTTACATCAAGCAAGAGTTATATAATTATTTTGAGGATAATTATTAACTTTGTTCATTTTATTTTTATCGGATACGTTAAGTGTATACGTTTCGCGATAAATTGCGTTTAGGCACTCCCGGAACCACAAAAACTTTTCTACGCTTCAACAAATACCCACTTTTATACCCAATACATAAAAGTTACTAAAATATATCATATATATCTCATATATGCCGAAAATCATGGCCATTGATTCAAGAAATGCAAGAAACTCTTCACTTTGGTCAAAAGGACACCATACTTCATTTAAAACCACCATACCTTGTCTTTTGACTCATAAGACCATACCTAAGACCAAGAGACCATCCCTTGAACCATGCTTTGTCTCTTTGACCATGTCTTGCATCATACATGTATGTATACTTAAGAGAGTTAGCACATTCATGCTTTAACACTTTATAAAAATCAAACATATACTCCCTTTTCTCTCTACTAGGCCACGGCAAGAATCAAAGACCAAACCAAACCCATATCAATTTTTATACAACCCATACACTCCTATACACATCCATTCTAAGGTATTCTAAGGTGATCCCAAGCATTGGCTAACCTTTTCCAAGTGTTAATCAAGAAAAGGAAGCTAGGGTTTTTGTTAAGAAAATAAGGGTTTTCTTAAGTGCAAGCTTGGTTTTTAAGGCTAAACAAGGGTTTAGCATTTGTTTCTCATCATCTTAAGCAATTTCAAGATCTGCCTAAGGTGTTCTTCATGTTCCTTCTTACTTTTGGAGTAGATCAAAATGTCATCGATGAAGACAATTACAAACTTGTCCAGATACGGTTTACACACCCGGTTCATAAGGTCCATGAACACGGCCGGTGCATTAGTCAAACCAAAAGACATGACTTGGAATTCATAGTGACCGTATCGAGTCCTGAATGCAGTCTTGGGAATGTCTTCTTCTCGAACCCTCAACTGGTGATACCCTGACCTCAGATCGATCTTTGAATAAATACTCGACCCTTGCAGCTGGTCGAATAGGTCATCGATCCTTGGGAGTGGGTAGCGGTTCTTTACTGTCAGTTTGTTCAATTCCCTATAATCGATGCACATCCGAAAAGACCCATCTTTCTTCTTCACAAACAGAACTGGAGCTCCCCAGGGTGAGGAACTTGGTCTTATGAAGCCTTTGTCCGTAAGTTCCTGCAGTTGCTCCGCTAGTTCCTTCATTTCGGACGGTGCTAATCTATATGGTGCCCGTGCTACAGGTGTAGCACCCGGTACCAAATCGATTCGAAACTCCACTTGTCGAGTGGGTGGTATACCCGGCAAGTCCTCAGGAAAGACTTCAGGAAATTCTTGAACAACTGGCACATCTTCAAGTCGTTTCTCCTTTGACTTGTCTTCGTCTTTGGTTGCGGTGATATTTGCTAAGAATACGTGACATCCCTTCGTTAAATACTCTTGAGCCTTAGTACACGAGATGATGTTTAATCGGGTCCCGTGTTTATTGCTGCTTCCGTCACCACGAACAATTAAAATTTCGTCTCCAAAAGGAATACGAACGATCTTTTCCGCACAGACAATAACGGCATGGTACTTTGCCAACCAATCCATACCAATTATCACGTCAAAACTACCTAGTTCTACGGGCATTAGGTCTATGTTGAAAGGATGATTTAAGAGGTTTAACGTACAACCCCGGATAATAGTGTTTAACCCAACTATTCGCCCGTCGGCTAGTTCAACATTATAATCATGATCTAATGCAGTTGGAGTGATAACAATTCGAGAGCTAAATGCAGTAGATACAAAACTTCTATCGGCACCGGTATCAAATAAAATAGATGCATATCGGTTGTTTAGGAGAAACGTACCCGTGACGACATTGTTGTCTGGGTTTGCCCCTGCATTGCCCACGGCATACACCTTTGCCTGAGCCTTGGCATTTCCAGCCTGATTACCCCGGTTGTTGTTGTTCTTCCATTTTGGGCAATCCTTCTTGAAATGCCCCTGAGCACCACATTCAAAACAAGTCCTCTGATTAGCCCCAGTGTTGACATTTAGGGGATTCTTGCAGTCACGACCTAAATGACCAAATCGGTGGCACTTGTGGCATTTGGGAGCACAAGGACCCATCAATGGTGTTTAGTTACTTTTGGAAACACAGCGGTCTAGGCCCTCTTGTATGGTCTCCTGTCTCCATTCTGTGGCATAAGCTCCTTCCAGTGTGTTGTTCGCTTGTTTGGTTGCTGATCGGGTTGTCCTAGAGGCGGTTTGTCATCAGAATTTTCTTTTGTTGTCAGCCTGACGTTCAGCCCAAGTGTTGATACTTCTTGTCCATTGAGGTTAAGTGGCGATACTCAATGGATCCTGCTTAGTTTTGGCTTTAGTTGCCATCCACACTGCACATGGATCGTGCGGGCAAGCCACCGGACATATTTCTCAACTTGGTCTATTTCTTCCGGAAACATCCGATCACACATTAGTGCCAGTTCTTGGAAACGTTGGCTATAGGTTACCACATCGTTACCCTTTACCTTCAAATTCCACATTTCGAACTCCAGTTTCTTAATTTCGCCCCTTGGGCACAGTAGTATTTGTCTGTCATCATCTTTTTTAGTGTCCTCCATGGCATTGCATGGGCAGCTTCAGGAGTAGTGTAGTGGTCTTAACTGGGTGGTTCACCATGTAAGAGCATTTCCTGGCAGGGTACACATGAGCATATTTGACCTGGCATGCTACTGTACAGTGCTTAGGCTGTAAACAGATTACATGTTTTTCGAACCACTGGTGTGAGTCTGACTACTCCTCAGTTCCCTTGAAGTTCAAGGGGTTGGCATTTTGGAAGTCTCGGGTAGGTAGGTGCATTCTACGAGCAACCTCGCACATGGCCTTCTGACACCCGTTTCTGAAGTATGGCTATATCGCTCATTTCGGGTTGGCAAATCACTTGCTGCTGTGCTAGCAGTAACAGCCTTCGTTAATCATTGCTGAATTTAGGGTTGGTGACAGATGTAGTGGTTATGAGTGTCTGGTGACTGGTGTTGGTTGTGTTGAACTTAGGTTTAGCCTCTGGTCCTTTTCTTTGGTGCCATTTTCTTTAAATAAAAAAGAAAAACATAATACTTGTTAGATTTCATAAAATCATAACTATGACATAACATATACACATTAAATAAAACGAGATCCACATCACACAGTCAGTGAATTGAACACTGTTATTGAAATTTCGTGGGTATAACCCAAATCGACATTCATTTTATAATAAATTTCGCATTCATAGATAACGTTTTCATACATTTCATATTTAAATTGGAAAAACATAACATGTTCGGTTCAATACAAAAATGTTTACTACACTTAGGCAAAGTGCAAATACTGTTGTTTACAAAGACAAAAGAACAGTCCTAAAGCCATATAGCCAGGGATATACCCGTCGAGACCATTAGTAGTATGCTGTTACAAGATAGATAATACCTAAACAAAAGACCTATATTGGGTAGCTAAACAAAACAAAAGATCTATACAGTCTACTAGCTGGGAATAACCCATAATACTTAACAGGCTGCATAACATAGCTACAACATAACCAAATCTAGGAACTGCTACTAGCCTTCATGGTGATCAGGTGTGCCGGACCTTTTGCATGGGGGTCCATGCTGCCTCTGTAGCTCGACCATCTGTGTCTGTAGTCCTTTCAGCAACCTTAATGTCTTAGTCAACTGAACCTGTCTCTTGTGGTCTGATGCCAACAACTCTGAAATCACCCTCTGTCTCCCGTGATCTGCTGACTGTAACTCTGAAATCAATGCACTCTGCGCCACTACCGTAGTAGTGATGACATTCCATATACATCTGAACGTGCTGGCGCTAGCATTCCTTTAGAAGACCTAAGCATCACGAGCATCTTAGAAATCTTAAATATGAATAGATTAAGCTTTTGATATAACCTTGTGTAGATGAGTAGAGATAAGAATAACAATCACACCCTTGTGATTAAACCTATTGGCTTGAAAAATTAGGATGAAAACTCTAATTTCAACCAAAAATGGAAAGATCGGTAACCCTCTGATTGACCCCCTCTAGGGTGGTCGGTGCAATCTCATCGATGGCTCCTACCAGATCATCCTATGTATTCGTAATGTCATAGTCTAAGTCCCTAGACGTCGAACATCTAGGAGGGACATCAACCACATCAACAAATCCATAAAGGTCCTCCCTTGCTATGGAATAAGGGTCGTCCCTCGCTATGGTAGGTCTATCCTGCCTAGCAGCACCGGCTGCTGAACTCTCCCCGACCTCATGACTAGGGGTGGGAGAAGCAAAACGCACCCTCTTCTGAAGCGGTAAACAACTCTCGAGAATCTCAATATAAGTAGGGCTATTGGGTGGTGGTGATGGTATAGGTAATGGTGGTGATGGTATCTGTGGTAATGGAGATGATAGTGGAGTAAGTGGTGATGGTGGTGGGGTGGTTAAGGCAAGAAGTCTCTCGACCTCTTCCCTAGGTGGAAGTGATATGGATGGCTCATCCCGGATAGATATCCTGGCAGTCATACGGTGTATAGGTGTGACAGAGTCGGCCAAAGCTGGGTGCTCCTCCTCCTCCTTATCCTCGTCCTCGTCCTCATCCTCATCCTCATCATTGGCATCATCCCTATCGGCAAGGTAATCAGTTGGATCCTCCTCGGGATCCTCATCGTCCTCCTCCGGCTCCTCCTTCGGATCAGACTCAGGAACATATCCTGGTGAATCTACAGTGGGTGAGGCAGCAGCAGGTAGTGGCTGCTCCTTGACCGGGAGTATCTCATCCTCCTGTGGCATGTACTCAGGGTACATCGGCTCAGGAACAAAGTCCAGTGGGGGTGGTGACTGTGGCTCCTCGGGGCCAGGTATGTAGTCAGGCGATGGTGGAACCTAATAAGCAGCTATTATGTAAGCATATGGGTCCTCTGGCATAATGGGTGGTCCATCGACTCCTTGTGAACCAATGTCTGACCCATCCTCAAATGGACTGGACACTGCCGTGTAGGTGACCGTGGAATCTTCCGAATCTGACATAACCGTATCTGAAAATCCAAAAATAACTTATATTAGTATTTAATATGACTCTTATAGTAATATACATTTATATCATAACATATATATCAATCATGAATATCAATCATGCATGCATCTAGCCTAACCGACTAATGCACAATTAGTGTATGTATGTCCCGTGAAAACCCCTTTGTATGAATGCAATGTTTGAAAATGGTTATAGTCCAGCAAAAACATTTGACCTGGTTCTCTATAACCTTGGCTCTTGATACCAATCTGTAACACCCCCAAATTGGGTCGCAGCGGAATAAGGGTCCGGGGCGTGTTACTTCTCAGATCAACAACACAAGATAATATAAGAACGACCAAAAAGTCGTTTAAAACTGATACATTGGATTTAATAAAGTATGTGTTACAAAAGCCCGAAGCTTTACTTGTTTACTTGTTATTATTACAAAGATTTCCAGCCCATAACAGATACACAAAATGTAATGCGACTAAATCTTTAATGCATGACTTCATAATATAACCACCAATGTATCCTTCGCACCTCGTGCTTAATGACCTCCTGAAAAACATTGCATTTAAAAACGTCAACATAAAGTTGGTGAATTTCATAGGTTTATGTAAATGTATATGCAGGACCGCAAGACTTTCCCAGTGATAATGCAACAGATGCAGACATCACAAAATGTAATTACGTTTACCTAAGCTCATGACACCGAAGCTCGACATAATTGAATACAATATATAAATATTGCCTACATTGCCCGTGATGATGTTCAACCCGTAACATCCAGTATCCGACATGATATACGTTCGTTTCCAGTGATAGCTAGTCACCCGAACGGGGAGGTCAATCCCAAATAGATCTATCTATAATCATTCGCGCTCACATTCCAGTAATTGACAGTTCATGATTCATGGGCATAGTGGGTTATCGCTACTTAGGCAAAACGTAATCATGATAAAATGTACACTTGCGTCCAATTTGTAAAACATGCATATGTTTCTCACCCCAAAAACTTGTAATTTAATAATTGTAAAACATGGGGCTATGAACTCACCTTGAGTGAGTAAACTGATAACAAAATATCCCAAGTAAAAACGCGTCACGCTAACGCCCGAATGCAACCTAGTTAATATAGGTCGAATCAGTATTCAAGTACGTTGTCTAACAACAACTGTATATAATCCTATATAGTTATCATCGTACTATCGTTCGGGCTATCATAATTTAAGAGGTCATGACATGACGTACGAGGAGTTAGGACACTTTAAATCGTAAATCCAACAACTCGTCAATACGCCATCCGAAGAAGCCTCATTATGAAATTCCCTAGTAATATAGCACTTCGATAACTAATAACATATATATTCTATATAGCTATATCACCATCTAATCGTGTAAGTGAAATCGTAATTATAAAGTAAAAACGTTTATAATTACGCCTTTAGTAAAAATGACATAACTTTGTCGTTTTAAGTTTGTTTCTCGCGTTTCTTACGCCCACGCTTTCAAATTAAGACGAGTGATCATAAAATCACATTTTTAGGTTTTTGAGATTCTGTGATGAATAGTGTTTTACTGTTCATAACAGCTATAAAATTGTTTTTATACTTTTAATTATCGTAAAACCTGTTTTAGTCGTATCTTATTCGTTATGGCTCCGTTTTTAGCGATTCTTTCGAACACGTTCTCGTAATTGAAAGTTTTATCATATTATTGATGTTTACAAAGTATAAGTTTCTGCCATGAATAGTAACTTTTTATAAATTTTGTTTTATAAAGTATTTAGCGTTGTAAACTCGTAACTAGTGTATCTTCTTCGTTATTAATCCGTTTTTCGAGTTTTTTATCATTTTGGAATCCTTATGAGATGTACTATATTTATAAAACATAATATGGCTGCTTCCAAAATCGAACCAAAACAGAAAGTTTTAAAGGTTGTGATTAAAACATGTTTTAAGCTTGATTTTTGTACCATTAAGCTTCAACACCTTGTTACAACTACTTTACAACACTTATATCTTATGTCTTACATATATTAGGTCCATTAGGTCATGTTTTGTCCAAGAGTGTCCATGAATACAAGATTAACATGTTATTTACACCATTTTCACTTGTAACTTATTAAGTTAACATTAAAACCCTAATTTGTTCATATACATGTTAATACTTAACCAACATGTTAAAACACTTATACATTCCTTTTAACATCATATTAGCATCCATATAACATGTAAATAAGTTCACAAAACATTGATCATAAGTAAAAAATCCCTTTCACATATTCAAAAGTATCCTAAATGGTGATTTAACTATATAAACATAATATATGCATAAATCAAAGAAAGTAAATGAAGTAGGGTTCTTAGATAACCTTGATGTGTAGGAGGATGAAGAACAACCAAATCTAAACCCTTGTTTAGCAAAGAAACCCTAGCTTTTATCCCTTGAAAACCCTAATTTCAACCAAAACCCTAATCTTGCAATATCTTGATAAAACCTTTTCAAAGCTTAACCAACCCTTCAAATCTTCTTAGAATACCTTAAGTATGATGTATAAACACTAATATGGTGAAAGAAAATCAAGCTATGGACCCCCTAAAATCCTTGTGGAATGCCGTGGGTTTGAAGAGTGACAAAGGGAGTGTTTTTGTGATTTTCTTGTAAAGAAGTGAAGAGTATGAGTTCCTAGCTCACACATGCATGTATATATATACTACTTGGTAGATATTATGAGATATTATGGTGTCTAGTTGATCATATGAAAGGTGGCAAGGATTGGAAGACATGAGAACAAGATAGGGCTTATTAGGGATAAGAATGGCTAGTCATGAGTTCAAGTTGCATGCAAGATCTTTTATGAAGCTTCTTGGTGACTCTTGGCTTATCCTACATACATATACACGTTATATATGGATGTGTATGAGCAAGATAAATATCTTTGATCTTTATTTGATGTATTCTTGTATTATTTGAAGTATAATGTAGTAAAGGTTTAATAAAATGTATAACTTGCACATGGTAGAGTTTGATTTGAATTCTTTCATGAGGAATATGTATAAAGTGATAAATACTTGAAGTTTTAAATAAACTTTAAGTATTGGGTACAAATTTTGGGTATTTGATGAAGCGTAGATAAGTTAACGTGTTTCCGGGAAGGCCTAAACGTACTTTATCGTGAAACGTAACCACTTAACGTAACCAATAAAAATAAAATGTGCAATGTTAATAATTATCCTCTAAATAATCATATAACACTTTCTTGATGTAAACATTTAATCATTTAATTGAATGATCATTTTTAGTTTACGCGATTTAGCTTAACGATTACGATTTAAGAGCAAACGCGTTCTCCTAAGCTCAAATGGTTCATTTAGATCATTTAATTCAATGTAATCATCAAAGAAAGGGTCTAATGATCTATTTAATACCAAAGTCTCTCCTATTAGCCTAGCTTCTAAATCAAGTTCCATTATTTCTCTCAAACTTAGCATATAGACCATCTTAATTAAACTACTAGCAGGTTTAACACTTGTGAAAACAATCCTTTCTTTCCCAACCCTTAAAGTAATATTTCTTTTTTAAACATCAATCTTAGCACGGGCGGTAGACAAAAATGGTCTTCTGAGGATCTAGGGAACTTTGATATCTTCGAGCATCTCTAGAATTATAAAGTCTATGGGGAAAGTAAATTTACCAATTCCTACTAGTACGTTTTCAGGTATACCTTTTGGATATTTCACAGTCCTGTCTGCTAATTCAACTGTCAACTTAGTGTGAGCTAATTCGCCTAATCCTAAGTTAAGGTAGGTAAAGAGAGACATAACACTAACGCTAGCTTCTAAGTCAACAAGGGCATTATCAAAGCAAACATTATTAATAAAACAAGATAAAGTGAAACTCCCTGGGTCTTTCTCTTTTTTGGGGCATGGATTGTGAAGCTTCAGAGTAGGCTTTCGAGAATTATGGTCCATATGATCCCTTCTTTTCATCACAGTAGTAACCATTCAAATGACTTAGAAATAGAATCTTTGTTTGTCTTGTCTAGTACATCAGTGTACGGCTCTGTCTAGTGGATACGACGTATTGGGAAGATCCAATATGGCGTATCGGGTATGAATCAACTTCAATAGTAGTTGAAATCAACTTGACTTGATCTCTCGGGTTTGCTTCAGCAGATCTAGGTAGGCTTCCAAATCCTCTTTCTTGTAGTAACTTGCTCCTTTGCCGAATTTGGATTTCTAAAGCTTTAATAGATGTTCCTTGGTTACGAATGGCAGCATCTGTCAAAGCTCGGATTTCATTAATCAAATTGGAGTTTTCTTCATGTCTCTTTGCTGATTCACTCATGAATTTGCTCAGGGTATCTTCCATAGATTGCCTTCATTCTTGGTACGAAGGATTCGCATTGTTCCTTTGATAGAATCCTGAAGCTGCTGCTCTATATCCCCCTCCTTGAAAAGGTCCACCAAATTGCGTGTAGTAAGCTTCTTCAAGGGTTTTCCCTTCTTCTTTTAGTGGGAAATCTTTGGTGTAATGGGGTCCTTTGCATTGTTCGCATCCAACTTGAGCAGCATAGACTTTTTCATTCACTTTCTTGATCTCTCTTCCTAAATTGTTCAGTTGTGCTTGTATAGCTGCTAATCCGTCAGAAGTTTCAGTACTTCTTGACCTAGATGTTCCATTATGCCATTTCTGAGAGTATTCACCAACATTCTTTGATGGTATTGCACCTCTTGAGTCAAGAATTTGTCGAGTAGGAATTCCCAATCCATTATAGAACAAGATTACCTCCTGCATCTCCGTTAAATAGTGTTGAGGACACTTCATCAAGAGTTCTTTAAATCGCTCCCATGCTTGGTAAAGGTTTTCATCTGGTTCTTGCTGAAAGTTGTTGATTTCCTCCATCTTCTTTGCAGTTCGAGCAGGTGGGCAATATTTGTTTAGAAATTTTGTTTTAAGACCATCCCAAGTTGTGATTGAACCAGTTGGTTCGTTTCTTAGCCAACGGCTTGCGGCTCCAGTCAAGGACATAAGGAATGCTCTAAGCATCACTTGGTCTATAGTAATATTTGGAATGTGGAATAGATCGACGATCTCAAGAACTTTCTCAATGTGTTTGTTCGCATCTTTATGATCCGAACCGCTGAAGGTGTTAGTCCGTAGTTCCTTGAGAAATTGGCCCTTTAGCTCAAAGTTATCCTTGTCTTCAATTTTGGGCCTAGCAACCCCCGATCCATAGTCAGCTCGGGTCTTGCTCATGTACTGCTCCATAGTTTCTGCCATTGTTTCTGCAACTTCTTCCTCCGAGTATTCTTGGTCAGAAAGTAAATTGAAATCAGGCGATCTCAACTCGTCAAGACTTAGTGTCTTGAAGTGTCTCCTAGATGATCGAAATTCTCGTTCAGGTTCTTTGTAAGGTGTGAATAGTTTGTTTGTTAAACTCCTTGTCTTGCACTACCTGAAACAAAGGATAAACAATTAGTAGGATAGGCTCTTTTGGATATAAATTTTTTTAGCACGGAAATCAAATAAGAAAACTAAGGTTCTGATTCTG
The DNA here is from genome assembly GCA_026074375.1 of Tanacetum coccineum. NCBI lineage: Eukaryota > Viridiplantae > Streptophyta > Magnoliopsida > Asterales > Asteraceae > Tanacetum > Tanacetum coccineum. Next base: position 45,603 of record BQNB010019174.1, read on the forward strand.
TTCCAGATGATCGATACGTCGTATCTAATAGAAGTGGATACGCCATATTAATCAGTTGAATCAATACGCTGTATTGGACAGAAAGTTGGATACGCCGTATCCGATGGAAGGGGATACGCCGTATTAATTAGTTGAATCAATACGCTGTATTGGACAGAAAGTTGGATACGCCGTATTAATCAGTTAACCAAAATCAACATTTTAACGGGCAGTGTACCTGGTCGGTGGTAGATTTATGGTAAGTTGGGTGTCGAACACTTGAAGCAAGGTTAAATCTCTCAATTTATTTATATTTTGGTTTATCTAATCTAAGTTAATTCTAATCTAAGTCAAACCTATGCTAATCCTATGTTAGTACTAATCTTAATTCTAACAGGTAAAAGGGGGGTTTCAGCCTATTTTACGACCTAACCAAAAACAACACTTAAATGGGCATTTGTACCCGATCGATGTAAATTCGAGGAAAGTTAGTGGTGTTGAACACTTTGTGAAGCGAGGTTTAAATCTCGAACAAAAATAAATTAATTTTGGTTTACTAATCTAAGTTAATTCTAATCTAAGTCAAACCTATGCTAATCCTAATGTTAGTTCCTAATCCTAATATACTAACAGTTAAAAGCGTGGGTTTTCAGCCTGAAGCGACTGGCACGGGTTTGGTTGGTGACTACAATCAATTCAAGACACTTTAACCCACACAAGCAAATTAACAGAAGATAAAAGAGCGGTCGAGCCTTATGATAGAAAAAAACTGTATTAATTAAGACCATCATTTAATCTGATTCGAAGATTGTTTATTTTATTCAGTGCAATGATTACTTATCTCGAAGAGTCATATCATTCTTAGACTTAGGGTGGGACTTCATCCTAAGACCTAGACACATTAAATCTGTCACAATTAAAGCATCCGCATAAGAATCCATTTTACCTGAGTTAAAGATCTATCTTAGGAATAAGGCAATGGGATCAGTTAAACCTAGCTCATAAATGACTTTTTACCCACTTACTGCTTAATGACAATTTATACTCTAGTAGTCCACTTGTCCAACTATCCAATGGAATCAGAACATTATTTGTTGAATTATCTAGATTCACCTACTAGTCAACATGTTCAATAAACCAAAGGCAGTTTCCGTTAATTACTTAGCACGATTTTAGAAGGACAATACTTGTGATCCTATGATTCTAGATGTATAAACTACTATATGAAGAGCTATCCCGGCATCTAGATTACTTGGTCCGTATCACTAGATCCAGTTGAATGATAGGTCGCATACAAAAGCACGTAAACAAGTATAAATTGATAAACATAAACAAGCATGCAACGATAAATTAAGCAATCGAGATATAAACAAAACCAAACATTCAGATCTTCATAATAATGACTAATACCCAAAGGTATTAGCCTTCAAACATCATAATTAATACAAGAGTAATTGTTTTAGCCAAGGTAAACTAACCGAGTTAAAGAATGATACCAAAAATTGAACAATTACAAAAGTATAAGAAATTACACGTTGTCTTCTATGGATTGGAATGCGTTGCAAGACCTCTTCTGCTCTTTTTCTCCTCTGAAAATTGACTTTTGTGGTTTAGGTATCGAGAATATGATTTAGCACCCTTAAAACTTGTTTTTGAGTTTTGTATTTATAGGGTCTGAAAGTCGGTTCGATACGGCATATCCAAGGGATTGGATACGGCGTATTAGAGTTTCTTGGAGTAGAGACCACGTTTGATATCTTCCCGAATATTCACATACTATATCTTTAATACGATGTATTGACTTCTTCTGGATATGGAGTATTGATCTTCTTTCCTTTGTGGTCTTTGGTGAGTGCAGGCATGGATACGCCGTATCTTCCTTGACGGATATAGCGTATTGGTCTTTAGAATAGTAATCTTCAAAATATCTTTATTTAAGCTCCAAAATGCGAGCCTTTTGCTAATATTCACCAAGTACTCCGTATTTACTGCAATTCTTAAATATAAACGATTAAGTAACAATTCTTTGCAATAATTATATAAAATAGGTTAAATACATAGGATAAATGATGCTATAAAATAGATGTTATTTGATGTCATCATTTTGGCATTTAATTATTTTAATTATCTTTTTTTATTATTAAGTTATGATCTCGTTGTTTTATTGCTATCTTTATTATTTTATGTAGTGTATTTAAGTGATCCTTGTGCCCTGAGTAGGAATTGATTTGATTTTGTATGTAGTTAATGATCTATATAATCTTAAAGACCTTGGCACACACGAGTGACTGCAATTTGACCAATACCTGTAGCCGTTTGTACTAGATCAATTAGACGATCCCTTAACATTAATATCCGGTTTGGTGTGCAAGCTAATTAGGAGACCACCTATTTAGGGTTTAGTGTATCTCGTAAAATAAGTGGCTGTAAGATTGAGACAAGACATTGCATTAGAAATCATAGTAATTAATTACATTCTTCCTTTCTAGTTGTCCACCACTATACAAATTCCCTTTTTGACTGCAAGGCTTACCACCCAAGCATCCTGCAATAATTTTACTAAAATTCCAAACCTGCTTTCTTTACTGCTTTCTTAGGTAGATTAATAAACCAGTTAGATAATTAGAGACACAAATCGTTCTTTGGGTCAACACCCGTGCTTACCAATCACTACACTATACACGATAGGGTACACTGCTCTTTAGTGTGTAGGAATAGTCAAGGTAGTTAGGGTTTTATAAATGTAAAACCTGACGTAGTTTTATTTAAAAGAAAATACGCATCAAGTTTTTGGCGTCGCTGGGGGAACGATTTTTGTTGTTTTTGATTTTTTTATTGATATATATGTGTTTGTTTGTATGTACTTGCCTTCTGTCTCTCCTCACTATTACTGTATGCGCTGAATGTAGTGTCGTTACGGCGTAACTCTTTTGATTATGCTGTAACTTGTTCTATTACGATGTAACCAGTTCATCAGGTTACGACGTAACATATATATAAAAAACTTAAAAATCTTTAAAAAATTCATTTCAAACCTTGTTCTTGCGCAACTTGGTAGTACTTGTTACAACTTGAAGCTACGATCCCTGGTTTGGGACACAAAAATAGTTGGAGCACTACGTGTACTTTAAAATTTCAGTTATAGTTTAAACAAATTGAGCTCATAGTTACCCTTAATGATTATTATGTGATGTATTCTAAGTCAAGTAGTTGCTAAAAAATATATGTTTCTATTCGTTGCCTCGGTTTTTATTGTTATACACATTTAAATGCACGAGCTGTGATAGTGGATTGGAAGAGCACAATTACAATAGTTGAGAAGTTCTTGTTGTATATCTTAAGGTAGTAATAGACAAGATTCAAGGGTAACGTGGATGATGGTGGAAGGAGTCTAACTTTAAAGACTCGATCATAAAGAAAAGTGCTTCTTGAGAGACAACCCGACCTATCTTATTAGTTTAGTATGTAGTTGGTTTTGCATTTTTCTTACTTGGTTTTGTAGGGGATGGATTTTGAGGGCAATTCGACTCATATTATGTGGTGACGTGGTTGTGCTGATATACAGCAAGTTTACGGCGTATTTATTTTAGTTATGTCGTGATGTTTATTTGATTCACGTCGTAATAGTTCCAAAAATTTCAAAATGTTAACACATATTCGGCGTAACTGGACTCTGACGGTCCGTCGTATCCCTTTCTGATATCATTAAATTGTTTAAAATTTACAAAACCGTGTATATTGGTAAATGAACTTTGTGGGTATGTTCTCTGGAAACCCTCACGAGACTTCACTCGTCCACTTGGGCTGCCAAATGGTTTAAAAGGCTTGTTGCATACGCTAAATGCAACCGTAATTCCTACGAAAGTGAGTTAGGTTTTGTATAGTTTTGTATATTATGTGCTATTATGCTTTATATCCTGGTTTATGCTTTTGGTATTAGTCTTTCTTGCAGTTATACAGGATGAGGTGCTAGGATACTAATCAAGCTGCAAGGATGATCACAAAAATGATCTAGCTTAAAACGTTTGTTATAAGGTTTTAATGTTGCTTGTGATGGTGGATGTTGCTCGAAGAAGTAGACTTGGAGCATGGCTTAGAGCATGTTGGTCTCTCTTTCCCCTCCTTTTTTTTACTTTTTATTTTTTTTTTATTTTTTTTTTTTTCCCTTTCCCTTTTTTTTTTTCTTTTCTCTTTTACCCATTTTTTCCACTTTAACCTTACTCCCCCTTACCTTTCCTTTTTTTTCCCCCTTTTCTTACTTTCCTTTTTTTTTTTCCCCTATTCCTTTTTTTCCCCCCTTTTTTTTATTTTTTTTCTTTTTTTTTTTTTCTCCACACTTTTTCCCCCTTCCCCCCTTATTTTTTTATTTTTTCTTTCCTTTTTTCCTTTTTTTTTTTTCTCTTTTGTTTTTTTTTCCCCCTTTTTTTCCTTTTTTTCGTATTACCGAGCAAATCCAGGGAAGTCTTCCGTTTTAATTCTACTTTTGTTCTTGAATTTTCATTTCCTTAATTGTACAATAGAGACATTGTACAAACCAAGTGGGAGGATAGAAGTAGAATTATCACTTGACTAATATTTGCCTTCGATTTTCTAGTTTTCTTTGAAAAACTTATCCAATTTAAATTTTTTTGAATGTTTTTCCCTAATATACTAGAATTAATGTTTGCCATGCGCCTTTAAACACCTTTATTCCAATTGCAAGGTTAAGCCTAATGAATTCGTTTTCTTCTTTTTATATAAAATCCACCAAAAATATGAGTGCGCCGGTGGTATTGTAGACTTTAAAACTTGACCTATACAGCTTTTCAAAACTTAATTGGTTAGTTGGAATAGACGGTTCAAGAAGGAAACATCTTAGGAACTTACCCACAAAGCCTATATGTGTGTGTTAATCAGCTTGTCACACTGACTTGTAGACCTCCCCGTGTAAAACCCTTTGTTTCACTTAATATTAGTGCAAGATACCCCTAGATCACCTTGTTAAACCAATCCTTATTTAAACCCTATATGTGTCATTACAACATTTCACCTTAGCCTACCTTGTAGTCTATATTTTTCTTCATATTGAAATATCTGGCTATTTTAAGTCCATGGTTCAGGGGAATAGGTACAAAAATTTTATAGCTTTCGTGTATGACCAATCTGTTTATGATCTATAAATGGACCCCTGTATCAAACTTTGCGTTGTTCATCTAAGTGGGGGGATGTGCGGTTTAATATCAATGGCTGAGGGGCATATAAAATGATATAAAACTCTTCGTAGAATTTGATGTTTAAGATGAAAAAAAGAGAGAAGAAAAGAGGTGTAACTAAAAAGCACCCATGTGCTAAAAATATGTAAAGATGTGCAAATTAAGTATCTCATAATTAATGATTAGAATGAAGCTAGTAGCCCATTATTGTATCAAGTCATCTTAATAATTGTGAAGAATGAAGCTAGTAGCCCATTATTGAAGATCAGGTTTTCAAACTCAGACTCTTAGACCTATGGATGGACAGTAGCTAGTTATGACAACCTTAGATTACTTTAGACTATTTGTTTTATGTTTTTATTTTAACAACAATTAAATGTGTATCCTATGTCTATCCTAACCTTTATATTCACCCAATAAACCAATATCACCCATGTGCCTTTGAAGGAATATTTAGACCTTAATTATTAGTAGGTGGAGATTTGTGTAATTACAAGTCATGTAGAATACCATGATATGACTGGTAGTTGAGTGCATCACAAAATAATGAAAAACACATAGATTAGTGAGAGTATGAGTGTGATTTGTTTTTCCTTCCGTGAGGTGCTCGGTTTAGAATTTTTTAGCAAAAGTGATTTGTAAATTCATATCTTCCTTAAAAACCTAGGGAGATATCTTTTTGAGAATTATTTAAAAGGTTCTACTTGAGGGCTAACATCAAATAATTAATACTTTTATATATCAAAATTCTCGCATTTTTTGCATCACTTTTTTCTTTTTTATATGAATTCGGTTCATAATTCTTTTATTGGCGAGTTCAGGTATTCGAGGCGTTGGAAACTGAAAAGATGTCGAAAAACGGCAAAAATGATGAATAATACATCCAAACCGCATTATCCGGAAAGATATTAGGCGTAACGTTCCCGCATCGAGTTCACGCCGTAATCATTTATTAATGAAGTTTCTGGTGCTGATGGAAGGCATTACGGCGTAACGTTTCGCAGGAGTTACGCCGTAAAATATTTATTAAAGAAATTAATTATGCTGACTAAGGGTTGCGGCGTAACGAGGCGATTAAATTACGCCGTAACCAATTTTATTACTATGAGAAGGAATGCGGCGTCAGAAGGTGTACGGCGTAACGTGGTCGATGCCGTTACGCCGTAAAGATGAGTCATCACAGGGACGAAAGTTGTGCAAAAGTTACCATGTTTCAATAATTAATTATAAAGGACCATAAAGACTAAGGGCCAAAGTCGTACTAGGATAAAACTTATCATTTACTATATATATGATATTCATTGATATCGTTCAATTCATTTCTAGTATGGGTGTACAATACTAAAGAAAGTAAGAAAAGAGGAAAAAGGTATTCGAGCAAGGTGTAGGGCAAACCCTTCGGGGTTTGCCATGGCGTTCGACTAGGGGATCGAGAGCATTAATTTAACACAGTTTGTAATCGTTTTATTTTGGTCAAATATAATCACCCATATTATTTTAATTAAGCATATCATGCGGTTTAATTTATTGATGATATGTTATTAATTGTGTTTTATTATGTGTTCTTGGCATTTAACTATTTTAATTATCTATTTTTTATTTATACAGTTATGTCGCGTTGTTTTATTGTTATCATTTATTATTTTGGTAGGTGCATTTATGTGATCCTTATGCCCTGAGTAAGAATTTATTTTGGGGTTAGTGTATGTCAATGATCGATTTGAACTCAAAGAACTTGGCCACAACAGATTGACTGCAAGTTGACCATTACCGTAGCTGTTCGTCTAGATCAAATTAGACGATCCTTAAAATTAATATCGGTTTGGTGTGCAAGCTAATTTGGAGACCACCTATTTAGGTTTAAGTGTATTCATAAAATAAGTGGATGTAAGATTGAGACAAGGACATTGCACTAGAATTATACGTATTAATTGCGTTCTTCCTTTATAGTTGTTAACACTATACCCAATTCCCTTTTTCGACTGCAGGATTACCACCCAAGCATCCGCTATAATTTTCTAAAATTTCAAAACATGCTGTCTTTACTGATTTCTTAGGTAGATTACTAAACCATTAGACAATTAGAGACACAAACCTTTCTTGGGGTGACACCCGTGGCTTACTAATCACCTACTCTATACACGCTAGGGTACACTGCTCTTAGTGCGTAGGATTAGTAAAGGTGTTAGGGTTTTATAATATGTAAAAAACCTAAAGTTTTTTTATTTAAAAGAAATTTGGCTTCAACTCTCTATCTGAATTTTCCCTAGGGTCGAGTTTTCTTCTCATGATCCAATTATACATCATTCGGGTCATGATATTTAGAGGGGAAGGTATGATCAATGTAGGCTTTCTCCACATGCAGTATCCAATGTTGATGGTATTTTATGGTTCTGATGGACTCCTTACGTAATGATGGGAGCTTTATTAGGAAAATCGATGGGATAGGCCACGCATGAGAATTTATGTATGCAATCTCGCTCGTGTTAGGAAGTTATAATAAATATTCCTACCTCATTAATCCTCATGCTTACGGGTTCATCTTGCGGAATGTCATTTCTTCTTAACTATCTTAATAAACATCACGTCACCATTATCCCCTTTGGTGCAAACAAATTCTGTGCCAGATAATTAGGGGGCCAAGCCGAGGGATTCAAAAAATGAATTGAGTTTGCGGACTTTCTCGGTGATGAACGAAACGGATGGATAAGGTGATGCGGAAGGGTTGGTATTGATATTTTCTGAGCCATCCTTCTCTTTTTCCTCACTCTCTGCTGGCTCGTCATCATGGGAGTCGCTTTATTGCTTGGGATGGATTGTGACGACGTTGATCGAACCATGGATATAGGTTGAGCATTGTGGGTCTTCAGTTGGGTAAGAACGAGCAGACAAAACTAAAGTTGTAGTGTTAACGTTAAGTTTCGGGTTCTTAACTGTGTCGCTAGGGAGTGCTTCTGCCATTCGATCTGTTATGGCCTTCAATACTGTGTTGATTTTATTGGTCATCTCACTTTGATGTTGCTTGAAATCGGCTTCAAACATAGACAGTCTAGCGTCTTGAGATGCCATGAAGTTGGATACCAATCCTTCTAGATTTGATTGATTATTAAAGCTTTGAGGATTGTTGTTGAAGGGACGGTTCAGGATCGAACCGTTGGGTTGGAACCGGTTAGGTGGGTTTGAAAAATTATTTTAGGAATTTTGGAGTTGTCTCCACCTAAGGTTTGGGTGACTTTTCCATGACTGATTGTAGGTGTTACCAAAATTGTTTTGCTCTGGCTTAAAAGTGTACCACTTACCTCCCGTTATGTCGGTACGCGAGGATGCATATTCAACAAAGGCTTGTTTGGGATCTTCCATGCAATACTGAGTGTCGTGGGGACCATTGCAGATCTTACATGAGGTAGTGATTTTGTTCACTTGAGTAGGTTGCATCGGAGCCAGATGAGCTTCCATCAAGCGTTGGACTTGATTTTCAAGCTCGATGAGACGGCGATCGGATGTACTCGAGACATCTTGAGGTAAAGAGATTGCCTTGACCGGCTTAGCAAAATCCCTTGTGTCGTTCCAACTTTTGTTGTCATAGAGGGCGAGGTCCTCTAATAATGCATAGGATTCTTTGGCGTTTCTGTCAGAAGCTTGCCACCGGCCGATTGCTCAATGGTTCGTCTTGTGACAGGATTGACATGGTCATAAATTATTTGGACTTAGAGCCAAATATCGATGCCATGATGAGGGAATTTTTGGAGTAAGTCCTTAAAACGAGTCCACGCTTCTGAGAGAGATTCTCCTTGATGTTGTTGGAACATCAGGATATCGTTGCGAAGTTTTGCAGTCCTTCCTGGTGGAAAGAATTGAGCAAGGAAACGAGTAGTAAGATCCTCCCATGTGGTGATGGATCCTGCTGGAAGACGTTCAAGCCAGTTGCTAGCTTGATCGCAAAGGGAAAATTGAAATAAACGCAGACGCGCTCTTTCCCTGTTTTTACCGTAAAGGTCAAGTGAGTCCACAAGTTTTAAGAAATCCTTGAGGTGTTGGTTTGGATCCTCGGACCAAAGTCCGTGGAATGAGCATCCGTTTTGCACCAACCGGATGGTGTTGGATCGAATAGGTACCGCATTGTTCCTTACGAGGAGCTCAATGGTATTCCTGTAGCCCTCATGGCTAGGTTTGGAGTAATCTCCAAGAATACGGATAGGATTCACGTCTCTCATAGTGGTTGACGAGAATGGATTACGAAACAATTAACACAAGAAAAGATAGACTACGAGAAAGCTAATATACATAATTAAAACTCACTTGAAATGATTCAAGTGAGTAGAACTAAGTTAAACTATGATCGAAACCTAACTATTCCCCACGCAGCGGCACCAAAAACTTGATGTGCGGTTGTCGTAAAGAAATTCTACATGAAGTTTTACAACTCCTTAGGCAGTGTACCTAATCGTTTTAGTGTAGTATAGGCAAGACTCGAGGGTTGTTATTGTTCTCTAGGGGAATAGGTTGGGAAGGCTTGATCACGGTCTAACAGAATTCTAGGGGTTGAGAGAATATTATTTTTGTGTTTTTATATTTATAAGAAAGTAGGTAAATCTATGGCTTGAGAGGTTGGTTTGTTTAACTAATAACTAAACTAATTATAATCTAATCTACTAGTGATAACTTTATGATAAACAAATGTATTTACCTAATCATGCACTACTCCTCAGATTGCTTCTCCTAGATCCGTTGCTTTGTCACACTTGTGATGATCTGTGTAAGTATTTCCTAGGTCATGAACGGATTACACGAACTCGTCGTCTATTTAATATTCCGTTAGGGCAAGAAGACTATTACAAGGCCCCTAAGAGTATATTAAATGCATGTGAAATAACTTAAGAGGGATCAACCATATAGTGGGTAAGGTAGTATGAAGACTGTTACCGATGGTATCCTTTCTACACTACTCGCGTTTCCCTAGACATATCAACAGCGATACAGACAAAAGCTGGTTTTCTAAAGCCTAACGCGCACATTCATCAACAAGAAGCAACATCAAAAGGATCTACAACCTAAGTTTCATGCAATCATAGATAAATACAAAGGAGGGTTTAGCCTCGCATGTTATAAAGAAAGCAAGAAGATAAATCAATCAAACAACACATAGACATATTGAATGATTAATGATAAATAACCTTACTTGATTAAAACATGGATTCAAGGTAGTACAATAGGGTTTTGAGGCCCTAAAAATGACCTATAAAGCTCCTAAAACGACTAGGGTTCGTCTCCCTAGGTTTATACAAAGTTATCCCAAAGTTACACACTAAAACCCTAAAAACGGATTTATATTTATAGAGATGTCGACGCGACGGTGTCGCTTGTAATCCTGACCCCTCGCCACGTTTCTGATTCTAGATCTCATTTAAGTCGGTCACATCCTGACATCGTTACGAGATTCTTGACGCCGTCACTATATAGATCACAACGGCGTTGCTTTATGCCTGCGACGCCGTCTCCAACCACTATATGCATAAATCTTCAAGAGATTTGGTGTAGGTCCGTAATCTTGTCTGTTTTTTCTCCCAATAAGCCTAAGTCATGTGTATTTCCTCCAAAAGCCATCCAAGTGCTAAAAACCTAAAAACAAACGATTAAGCACATAATCTGGGCATTTTTACATGATTTATGAGGGTTAAATGACCCCGAAATGATGTATAAAATGACACCTCATCAGGCATCCAAAAGAAGGAAGGTCACATGGCATGCTCAAATACGTGAGCAGAATATTTAACGTCTACAGGTATATCAAGTTCTAACTTTTCATCAGCTTAGATTTTACCAATCTGTAGTATTAATTACTGAGGTACATCAAATACTTTCTTCTAAAGAATTTTGGTTCTTCTTTTATATTCTTGACAACAGCAACATCAACTGCACAAATCATCGATGCTGATATGGCTACGCGATCACCCCGCATTCTGAATAGCGCTGAAAATCGTCCATCTGACTTTGCATCTCAAGAAGGTGGGTGGTTTTCCTTTGTTGATTATCTTTTGGATCCTAATTCTTATGTTACCTATTGTCTGATGCAATATTCTCCCTCATTAACTGTCTAGGTGTTCCCACTGGCTACAACATCAGCAATCTTAAACTATTAGTAATGAACAGGCTAGATCCGGATCTATGAGTCTTGGGAATCTTGAAAATATTTAAAATAAACGGTCTGAATTTAGTTGTACACAAAACCATGGTACATGACTTTCTCATGTTCCTTAACTCTTCGGTTTCGTTATTTTTAATAAAGCTTTCTTCGCTGGTCATTGCAGGCGACTTTCCAGGATACAACGACTTACGTGATTGTGGTAGATGAGTAAGTGCGACGAATACCATCGCCTGAATTCGAGCTACAATGAGAGAACTACGGAATAAGCCTTTGAGATGAAGAAAATTAGAGACCCATTTTTTCAATCCCTAAGGTCCGCACTTCTAACTCACTTGTTTATATTAACGAGTCAATTTGGGGTGTATTTGATTCATAAAGGGTTAAAAAGATAGCTGAAAAGGAATGGGTCAAATATGTTACGTCATCTTGCGAAGTTCTAAATCCTTTAATAAAAAATTATTCTAATCAAGTAGTTTTTAATCATATTCTATCAAGTAAATTTTTACACATTGAAATAATAGACAAAAAGTGTGTGCACAATAATCTGAAGTAGGACTTTGGGTCCGAAAAAAAATGTTCATAGACAAAATTGAAAGGAAAGAAAAAGTCTTTCTTGATTCGAGTAATCTGGTATGAGTTTGTACATATGGCAGATTAACAAGTTTGTACTAAATAGATTAATTTAAAATATCTTTTTTCTTTATACCTTATATGGATTTATTAAAATAATGAGTTTTGATTTGGAAACTTTGGGCTGAAATGACTTGGATTGAGATTAGTTTAATGATTATTATTTTGATAATGTTTCAGGTATGTATCGATCATGTTAATGCATCAACTAAACGAGACATTGTAGTAGCACGAAGATGGTGGTTGAGGACTTATGTGGCATTAGTATTCACTTATGTGTACCTGCTGCGTTGTTTGATGTGTTGAATAAGCATAGGGATGGGAATGAGGCGTGCTTGGATTACATTCAGTGGAGGGCATGCGTCACTGGGTTTCTAATTTTACTTATACAATCTTATTTGGCAATAATAAGCATTTAGCGACGCATTAACTCGGCTTCATCATCAGAACAAAAATTATGTGCTAAAAATTGTTTAAAATTTGGGCCAATATAGCACATAATTTCATCAAATACCTCATTTCTATCTCCCTTCCCTCCACTTGATATGTACAATGCCCCTAATGTACATATAGACTTATAATAGAAAGGAGAGATAGAAATGTCATGAGTTTATAAGAACTACCCATTTATAAAGACGAAATCATCGCTAGCTGGACAAGGCAAAAATACTTCCATAGTATGACATATAAGCTGAATTATAATAATGATCAGATGGTATAAACTACACTTGCTTGCATCCTCTTTATTCTATTTTTTGTATTTTTTAGTATTTTTTTGCTTTTTAGCCAAGAAGAGGATACAATGAATCATAATATAGATACATATATACATGAGAATCCCCCCACTTAAGACCAACTATCTTCAAAACCCGTCTTTTCTTTAAATTCCCTCTATCCTAACCTACTAACTTTTACACACATGTGAAACCAAATTAGTGAATAGTCTATCATCTAGATGTATTGTTTAATCCTCATCCTCCATAACTCAAACTCATCCGGTTTGAGCATGGGAACTTTGGATGCAGCCACCATGTGTGCAGAATCTTGATCCATATCTTCTAGCAAAGTTTCTCAAAGCAACAAGCTTTGATACCACTTGTTGGTCCCACTATAACACTTCTATAGATCGAATTTCTTAAGCTTGTTTAAGGTTTAGTTATATTAGATAAATCTAACACAACTATAGTAGAAACTTTGTGTGAATGTATTAAAGATTATGCGGAATCTAATCTTTAATAAGAAGAATTTTCAATGGAACAATAAAACACAATGAACATATAATTCAACAAAACATAAAAGCTCCAAAATTATTAAGCAAATAACACGAATACTCTCAAAGTATTAGGGTTACAAAGACCTTAAAGATATGATAATTCTATGAATGACTCGTTTTGGGTTTGATACGTGTATTGGTATGTGTTGGTATGTGTTGCTATATCAATCTCTATGTCCTAGGACCTCTTTTTATACACCAAGGAGTCCTAAACGGTTTACAATACTTTCCTAAGTAATCATAATCTTCTAAATAAATAACTTATACATATCTTTTACCAAAATATCTCATACAAATCACATAAGCAGTACTAACTAACTCAGCAGTACTAACTTCTTCACTAGCAGCATTAATTCCTTCAGCAGCATTAACTTTGTACCAGCAGTAGTAACTTTTGTACTAGCAGTACTAACTACTTATCAGTTTTTCTTCTAAGTCTTTGAGCAGTCTTAACTTCTACTAGCAGTAGTAACTTCCTCTAGCAGTAGTAACTTTCTCTAGCAGTAGTAACTTTTTACTGATAGTTGTAACTTCACCAGCAGTTTTAAACACTTAGAATAATTTTCATTAAAATTCTCCAGCAGCACTAACTTTGACTGAGCAGCATTAACATCAATAAGAACAGTAGTAATTCCAAACAACATCAAGAAGCTTTTAATCCCAACAATCTTCCCCTAAACTTGATATTTATCTCCAAAATCATCAAGTTTCTTCATTAGAAGCTTCATTAATCACCAAGAGGATGCTTCCAAACACTTAATTGATTCTTAAGCTGTTTTGTAAGAAGTTTAAGAAGCTTATATGCCATTTCACTGAAATGATCACATTGAAGCTTTTTGTTTATTGTTAGCCTTAAAATATGGTGACATATGAGGAATATATCAGTAATAGTAGCAGGTGTAAGGGGATATCTCTTTTCTACCAGCATGTGAATGTGCATATGTTGCATCCTTAAAGAATGAACTCTATAGGAGTCATATAGTTTCCAATCCAACACTCTATAATCCTGTTGATTCCTTCATACTCTATCTTCAATATGTGGTTCAAACATTCTCTTTAAATCTCCTAATAGAATCAAATCTAAGTCCTCCACTGGTCTTGTTGATCCATATTTAGCTTTTACCAATTTCCATAGAGTTTCAAAATCTTCCATGTTAAAGCTTTTGAGCATATGACTGAAGACTAAGTACATCTTTAAACTTCCATCAGCTCTGATGATCTGGTAATAGTTTTTCTTTCCTTCTTTATGAATCTTCCAGTCAACAATGGTTGGAGGCTTAGTAGCCAAAGGAATAGCATCAATTGCTACTTCCTCTTCATCAGGAACAATTTCCATGAGCTCTTTAATCTTAGCTGCTTCTTGATCATCATCCACTTCAGCTGTTTCTTGAACATCATCCACCTTTTGCTTTTTAGTGACCTCTTGTTCTAGCTCATCTCCTGCTCTCTTTGAACTACCTTCCACCAAGTCTGTTCTATAATCCACAAACATGTTCACCCTTTTGAAAGCTTTGTCAAACAATTCTTTGATAGAATCAAAGTCTTAAGACTTCAAGTCTTTGTGCTTCCAACCTTCCATGTTTTTAATGTAGGTAATCATGGTCTTCTTCTATTGAGTTTTGGTTGGTGGTTTGTTCCTCTTCTCTTCTGCTCTTTTAGCTGCAAAGTGCTTTCTTCTTTGCTCTAGGAGTTCTTTAAACAATGTGGCTTTTTGTTCAGTTGTGAACTGCTCTTGTTCTTCAGCTTGCAGTCTTTGAGCCAACTGGTAATCAGCATCAACCTTAGCCTGAATATCATCCCATTCTTCAGTCAAGGCTACATTGGCTTCATCTTTCTCCCTTACAAGTCTCTCATCTTCATCAAACTCAGCTTGTATTCTTGTTCATCAAAACTGATTTGATCTTTCTTCTTCAAAGGCTTCGCAGGTTCTACCATAATTCCTTTGACTTTGTCCTGAACTTTTGCCTGTGATGGTTGTGAGGAAATTATTATTGTTGTTGTTGTTGTAGATGTACCCAACTCAGTAATGACAATTCCTTTCCTTAGAGTTAAAATTGTAGCAGTTGTTGTAGTTGTAGCAGCACTAACCTGTGTACTGGTACACTTGGCTCTTCTATAACATCCCCTTTTACCTTGGATTTTACACTTTTCAAAGCAACAAGTGCTTGAGCCAAAGTAACTTCATCAACAGTCAAATTCACATCTTTAGTAGCAACTTCTTGTTCTGCTAACACCTCATCACCAGTCAAAGTATTCACATCAAACATATCAGCATCATCTTGATCATTAACAGGGTAATGTCTTCATCAGCATCAATAGCATTTATCCTCCCCTGTTTGGATGCATCCTCACCCAAAATTTCTTCATCTCCAGAGGATTCTACCATAGCTGTAAGATCAACTTTGTATAACCTTTTAAGCCCATGAGTTCTTGACCTCTTTTCTGTTCAAGCTTCTTGACCCTCCTTGTTAAACTAACAATCTCTTTAGCTTGTGTGGTCTTTGTCCTTTCCAAATCAAGAACTCTTTTTGTAAATTGTTACATAATTCCATCAATTCATTAAGTTTTAGACTATCCTCACTACTTCAAAGTGTGTTACCTCTTGCGAGTAGTGGATCATTGGAATGTTTAGATACATTCTCAAACCTAGTTTGAGAAATAGTATCCCCTATGGTTTTTTGGCGCCTGGGACCACCACCTGAAGTAGTTCCTAGGGAACTAGATTCATTAGGTGTTGCCTTGGATTGGGTCTTAGCTATGTTACCACTGTCTTGCTTTGCTTCTAAGCTAGAAGCAGTAGTGGCAGCCCTCACCACACTGTTATCCAACTCCTTATAGACAGCCTTATCTGCTACATGTTCAGTAGGACCACTAGACTGAGGTATCTGAGTGTCCTTTCTCTTTGGCTTCCTAAGTTTTTGTTTCTTTTGAGGTTGAGATGTTGATGGTTGAATAAAAGTGGGTGTGTGATGGGGATCAGTGGGATTTGCTGAACTTTCACCCATTTGTGCTTGATCTTGTATCATCATTGTTTGGAATAATGGTGTTTCTCTTCCAGAAAAACCTTCCCCTACCATTCTCATATTCCCAAATATCTTCTTAGTATGAGAGGGTGCAATATATATTCTGTTGTTAGTAGGCATCCCTTCAAGTTGTTTATCCAAAAAGACTTGTATAAACCTTGGATACATAAAAAAAAATTCCCACATTATCTAAGTTCTTCACCATACTTTCAAAAATGTATTTTAAAAAGTTAAACTTTTGTTTGTAGCTAAACATATAATTGCAGATACCATAGTGTTACTAAACTCATTCCATGCAGTAGTCTTAGAACTTAGGCATTGTAAAATAGTATGAATCAAAAATTTCCCTTGTGGGGAAAAGAATGCCTTATAGAAAGTAAGCTTTTATGAAATTTTCTCATACCCCATCAGTGTAAGCTGTTCAAAGATGGTAGGATTGGGTAGACAATCAACACCTTCAGCATCTTCTAGTTGAATATCTCTTCTCACAGTTGATTCAGTTATGATTATCTTCTTTCTATCCACTATGGCATGCAACTGTACTTCCCCATTAACAGTTTTGGCTTTGACAGTAGACCAGAACTGTTCTACACACGAAATGTATATAGTGGGATTGATCGTTAGTGCATATCTTATAGGATTTTGTCACACCCCGTAAATTTCAGGTCAATATTTTTAAACTTTTCCGATCATCACTTTTGACTTTTATACGTTACGTTTGAATCCGACAGTTTACCAGGAAGTTAAACTGCGTAAA
Source organism: Tanacetum coccineum (assembly GCA_026074375.1). Lineage (NCBI taxonomy): Eukaryota > Viridiplantae > Streptophyta > Magnoliopsida > Asterales > Asteraceae > Tanacetum > Tanacetum coccineum. The sequence goes on from BQNB010019174.1 coordinate 62,602, forward strand.
TCTAAAAAATGTCATTGGGCGCGTCCCGACATCGGTTACTAAAAAATTTAGGCCTTATATGAGATATTTTAACTTTTATAAGTGTTTCATGATTTTTAATCACTTCCGATATTAATTTTAGGGTTTTATCTTTTAAATTGCGTTTTTCGCGTTTTTGACCTAACGGAACCCCGGAAACTCGAAATCTTTTCGTGTAAACTTTAGTTATCGTCCATCTCGTATTCTAAAGTTAAAAATTTCATTCCCCCTCCTCTCTTGTTATATATGGACGCCTAGAACCCAACCAAAACAAGCTTGGACTTGAAATTAAATCATTTATGCTCCACTAACTAAAAATTTGAAAACTTACCAATGCATGTGAAGGAAAATGACAACTTTGTTGTCTAGTGACTTGCATGCATGCCATTTCTTACACACTTGGACCATTATTGGTGAGCCAAGACCAAGCCATGAGCTAAACTTGGAGCCAAAGTTGGCTTGAACAATTGTCCTCCCCCCCCCCCCCCCCTTGTTGCTAGCCACGCACGAACCACAAGGACCATAAGGTCCTTGGTGCACCATTTTGATAAGCCTTTCACAAAGCCATGGTTCATTTCTTATCTTAACCCTAGGTCCTTTTGGCACTATAAATACATCATGTTCTCACAAGTTAGGTCATTCATCACAATACTTGCCTTACAAAATTTTCTTTCTCTCCCTTTTCAACAAACACACCCATAAACACATCTATAACTTTTGTTTTTCTTCAAGATCCAAACATTCTAAGTTCATTTCCAAGGGTTTCTAAGGTAGATCCAAGTATTGGTTGGTTGATTTTCAAGGTTTTCTCAAGATTATAAAATTAGGGTTTCTAATTTTATAAGTGGGTTTTATAGATCTAGTCATCTTGGGTATAGATCTTGTGATTCTCTACTTGTTTCTTCATTCTTGTAAGTATTTCTAGGTCATCTCTTGTTTCATTTCCTTTATTCTTATGAATAGTGTTCAAGTTTAAGAATCCATGTGTTTCTGTTACTTTTCAAAAAAGAAATGACAAAATATCTTGACAACTTTTATGAAAATGGAAGTATTGTGTTTGTTGTTTTATAAGTTATGGTGAGATGAGTTGAAAAGTGTGTTGCAACAATAGAAATGAGGGGATTAGGTAAGATTAAGTGTGGTTTTGTTGGTTGGTTTGGTAGTGATCGGGATTAGGCTAGAACAAGCACTATTGTGGCGTTTGGATGGATTTTTGGGAGTATTTATAAAAAGACATGTTGCTGTCCCGAAATTGTTTTGAGGTTTTGAGCGACCTAAAAATGTTTTCATTAGGCGTAAAAGTAGTTTTTGAAGAGCTTGTTTCGAATAGATAGTTTTTCACATATCGCACTTTAAAATCGGACTTAAAACGGCCAAGTTATAGCCAAATGAAACTTGAAACATTTTTCAACAAAACCCAATGAATAGTGTGCTAATGTGAATAGTAAAAAGGGTATTCAGACACTTTCGGACATTTTTAGACTTTCTAAACTCTAGCGAAACATATAGTAACACATATATATAGATTAGCATCATTTGAAGACGTCATTAACATATTTTAAGAAAAGCGATAAAGTTACTAAAAATAGTAAGTTTGGTAAAACATTAGCGGATCAGACTTGGAAGTTTAGCGATTATGGGTAGTTAGCGCATTTTGAAAATATGGAAACTTAACAAATATAGGGGACGATATTAACATCTTGAAACTAAAAACTTTCCTAAATTAGAAACTTTCTAAAAGTAGTAATTTTTGGATAAACGCCAAGACTTGAGGAAAAACTCTATGATTTTATTTAGTCATATGGATGTCTTTTCTCTTGAAAGCATGTCGTACAAGTTTCGGTTATCTTTTGTTTACCTAAGACGCGTCATTTATTTAGGTCGCATGTAGGACCTTTCGGCTTTATTTCTTCCTCGTTGATTATCGATTCACCACTTGCTTAAGGTGAGTTCATAGCCCCACGTTTTACCTATTTTCAAATGCTTTATACTTTGGGGTAAGAAACATTGTTTGCTTTTAAAATTAGACACAAGTTCTTAACGTGAGTTTTACATGTTTATGTGTTGCCTAAGTTTGCTTACAAACCACTATTGCCCGAACTATCATGAATCGTTAGTCACCTATGGCCAATTGGATTGGTTAAGTGAGCGCGGATGCGTAAATAGATCTATTAGGACTAATTATCTCTATCTGCTTTGGTTCCACTAACGAAGAACAAATGGATATATGTCATGTCGATGTGCGTTCGTTGGTGTCTTTGGTTGGGGACACAGTAAGGGCAGGAAGAGGAATACTATGTGGCATGATATGATATGCCCTGTTGTTATTAGCATCGGTGTCATGAGCTTAGCGTAACAGTAAATACTTTTTATGTGATGCTGTATCTGTTATAGTAGTCGCATACGTTTTGAAATCTTGTGGTCCACTCTTGTATTAACTTAAACCTATGAATTCACCAACATTATGTTGACGTTTTAAACATGTTTTCTCAGGTGCTTAGCTTGGCTTGATTCTTGATGCTAAATGGAGTCTATGTGCTATGTGACTTCGCCAATTTCAAGACTTATCTATTTATATACTCATTGTCATTGTCAAACTTTATTATGCTTCCGCTACATTTAACTTTCTTATGATCGGTTGTAAAACTTAATTAAATTTTCTTTTATGCAACGAGTACACTTTTTCAAACGTCCATGATTAGTGGTCGTTCTTTATTGCTTTGTGTTCGGATTGTTATGATGTCACGCCCTCGGACACGTATTCCGTCCAGGCCCCGTCTGGGGGTGTGACACAAAGCGATTGATTGGACTTGGTCAAAATGCTTACATGGATAAGATCTTAAAGAGATATAGGATGGATAATTCCAAACGTGGTCATATCCCCATGCAAGAAAGACTTGACTTGAACAAAACACAAGGTGCTTCAACACATGAGGAGGTGAAACTCATGTAAAATGTACCTTATGCTTCGGCTAAAGGATCCATTATGTATGCAGTAATATGCACTAGACCTGATGTTGCGTTAACGCAAAATATAACAAGCCGGTTTCAACAGAATCCTGGTGAACCTCACTAGACTGATGTGAAAAATATTCTTAAGTATTTAAGAAATACTAAAGATATGTTTTTGGTTTATGGTAGAAATCCTGAAGATGAACTTCAAGTTGATTGATATTGCGATGCTAGATTTGAGAAAGCTGAACTTCAAGTTGATTGCTATTGCAATGCTGGATTTGAGACCGATATAGATGATATGAAATATCTGACAAGATACGTTTTTGTTTTGAAAGGAAGCGTGGTAGACTGGAAGAGCTCCATGTACAGTACTATTGCAATGTCTGCTACATAAGCTGGATAACATAGTTGCTTCAGAAGCAGAGATGGAAGATGTTTGGATTAGAAAGTTTATTTGAGGGCTTGGTATAGTACCAACAATAAATGAGCCTATTAAGATGTTTTGCGATAATTTAGCGCACTTTATTTTGCCAACGAACCAGGGGTTCAGAAAGGCACCAGACACTACCATAGAAGATAACTTCTTAAAGTTCACACAGATGACAATCTAGCATATCCTTTTACGAAGGCTTTATCGAAAGGAAAGCTTACTCAACAAGCTAAGAGCATGAGACTTCGTTTAGCTAGTAGTTTCATGTAGATCTGTGTTTAGTATTTAGATAAGGGATATTTGAACAATTTATTTTATGATAATGATACTTGGTATTTTGTTATTTTTATCTTAAATTGTGTCCTATATTTGCATGTTTAAATCCGTGAATAATAATAGTTATTATTCTAAATTAACCCGTTGTCAATTAACAATGTGGGAATATTTTTAAACTAAGACAATTTTGAGTGATTGGTGATATTATAGATATTAAGGATGTGTCTACCAAACTCACATGATATTCATAAGATGAATATTGGATTTCCCCAACACAAGGATATTACTTTATGGATCGTCATCATCAAGTAAACCTTGTAAGTGATTTTTATTTACAAAATCCTTAGACTTGAGATGCAAGTAGGTCTTGCATATATGGATAATCCTTCTTGATCTAGTCAAGTTATCCTGAAATATGGATAACTAATAAGGGCTATTATCAGAAGTGATTTTGAAACATGATGACTAGGCACTTGTAGTCAATATAGAATTTGTTCCTTCAAAGGTTGAAGAATGATGCCACTGGGCCCCTTGTAGAATTAATCAGATGTGTGTATGGCCGTACCCGAAAACTCATGAAGATATGTCTCATTGATTTTCGGTAATCTTGATTAGTTACATATACGAGAAACAAAATCGTTAAAATGGAATGACATTGATCCATATCCATTTTTAACACGGTATCAGAAACAAAAGGATTGTAAATTCATAAATCATTTGTCCGTGTCTTTATGAAGCCACACTCGGATGTTTCTGGGAGCATTGGCGTGTTGCTAGATGACTCGCTTCTTCTCACCCCTTTTATGATGCCAATTAATATAAGTACACAACAAGGATCAAAATCCGCGAGACCAATTAAACCGGAAGCAGTATAGAGTGTTCCCGGGTCGTTATGTCCCAACGAGGCTTGA